>UCOK01019954.1:0-11904 GCA_900474325.1 Synergus umbraculus
TGAATATATATCTCGAATTACTCTTAAAAATATTTTTGCTGTCGCAAAAACCAAAAACCACCTTTCTGATTTCAAGCCTAATAATTTTTTATACTATATCTGAAATACATGTCACGTTTTGGATTTCTAAACCTTGTCTTTTTTTTTTTTACATAAAATACTTTTATCAATTTCTGATGTAGTTACAAAACTTTGATAAGTATTATTTTTTAAATTTATAACTCAACTTTAGAAGTACCTACTGAATTTGAAAGATTTAATTTAGTTTAACAAAAAATATATTTTCAAACCCAACAGAGATAATACAATTACAAATTTAAGTTTTATAAAAGGATAAATATACTGACAATTTTTTACAGTAATATATTAACGCGTATCATTAAATATGATAACACTATGACAATTTGTTTCAATTTCAAATAAAATTCATTAATATATGCTTTTACTAATTATTTTAAAGTTTGCGGTGCTTTTATCAGTTTTTAGTCTTCTATAAAACTAAAATTTGTAATTGTATTATCTCTGCTGGGTTTGTAAGTATATTTTTTGTTAAACTAAATTAAATCTTTCAAATTCAGTAGGTACTTCTAAAGTTAAGTTATAAATTTAAAAAATAATACTTATCAAAGTTTTGTAACTACACCAGAAATTGATAAAAGTATTTTATGTAAAAAAAAGACAAGGTTTAGAAATCCAAAACGTGACATGTATTTCAGATCTAGTATAAAAAATTATTAGGCTGGAAATCAGAAAGGTGGTTTTTGGTTTTTGCGACAACAAAAATATTTTTACGAGTAAAAGTGCAGTTCCATGTCAGCAGAAAACGTCAACGTAAAACCGAAACTCATGAGAGTGACTGAGATAGACAGATTTGTTTGCCTCTTTCACTCTCATGACTTTCTGCTTTAAAGTGCTCTCCCATGTTGGCAGAAAACGCAAAGCAGAAAGCAGAAAGTCATTAGAGTGAAAGATAGATAAAGTCTGTCTGTCTCTTTCTCTCTTATGATTTTCTGCTTTCAGCTTTGCGTTTTCTGCTACCATAGGATGGCACCATTACGCCGATGTTTTCTCCCAACATGGGACTGTACCTTAATTCGAGATATATATTCAGTTTTAATCTGGTTTTAAAATCTATGAAGATTTTAAAATTTCAATAATGCAATGAATACCAAGAATAAAAATAAAACTAATATTTTCAAGCATCCAGGAATACGAAAATCTTGTAAAACATAAAAATCTCGTTTCAGGAACACAATTTTGTTTTGTCGAAAAATCAAAATCCCGAATTTATAAACGCGTTTCGTTGAATATCTCGGTTCACTCTAAGATGTATTCGTATAGTTTCTTCAATGGGACCAAACGACCAGGACGACAAAAAATCGTACGTCTGTGTGCGTGAGGGTGTAGGTACGCAAGGTCCACGATTTCAGCCAGGTCTGGCCAGATAATGCAGAAACTGGCTAGATTTTGGTTTATTTCTATGCTACTTTCGGACCTTGATACACAATTTGGCCACCCAAGCGCCACTATACTAATAGTTGGGCCTCCTATGGGCATGTTTACTCTCAGTTTCTCTCTGGCTTCACACAAAAACGAAAAAAAACACCTCCAACTTTATAATATCTTATACACACGCGTCCGATTTGCGGTGGTCCCGGTGGTACCAGCACGAAGGACCGTCTTGGAAACAGGTTGCGCGCGCAACCAACTGAGTAGTTCCATTTACTAAACGAACTAAACGTTAAAGTAGAGTAGTTGCTTTTACTACACCGATAGTCAAGGTTCGTACTACTCAGTTTAGTAAAAGCAACCTAATGAAACTAAACAGCGTTTAGTACATTTTAACCATCCAGTTGTTATTGTTACAATATTTTAGCCTACTAAACGGAAATAGTTGCATATACTATAACAGTTCTCTCCGTGTCCTCAAGTTTTGCACATATATGCACTTTCTTCCCTTAGGCTAGGGAAATTCTCAGGTGCTTTAAAAAAATTCTAGTCAAATTTGAACTAAAGTTCAGACTACTTTTTTTTGTGGACCTGTGGAATCTAATATAACAAAATTCCTTAGGCTAGGGAAAACCCAAGGTACTGCAAAAAACTTCTTGTCAGATATAAAAAGTACGGAAAGACATCAGCTTTTCCGTGCACAAATAAAAGCTTCTTTAAGCCTCAAGTTTTGCACATTTATTCACTTTTTCCCCTAGGCTAGGGGAATTCTCAGGTAATTAACAAAAATTCTAAATTCAAATTTGAACCAAAAGCGACCCGAAATTTGTAGAAACGACATTGTTCCATTAACTTTTACAAGGATAAATATAACTGCAACGGAACCTGAAAATTCTAAAATTCACACTTTTACCCTAGGCTAGGGGAAAATTGTAGGATATAGTGAAAATTCTGAGTGAAAATTCGAAATCTGTAAGTGTAGCATAGTTAGATGAAAAGTACAGACCACTTTTTTTTTGTGTTCCTGTGTAATACCCCTTTGATTAAGCATTTTAGAAAAAATAAAAAATTTATAAAATGTGTCCTTTGAGCATCGTTATACATCGTATCTTTTATGTACTGCCAAGCTGCCAACCATCAGAAAAAAAACCCTCGTGGTTTTTGACAACGTTAACCTCAATATTTTCGAAACAGAGTCTTAGTGATTATCTGTGTACCCGGAACATCGTTCACTAAATCTTGATATATTATTTAAAATCTATGTTTAAACCCATAATGTTTCTCTCAAATAGGATGAATATAATGATGACAAATTGTATGTACATAAGTGGAAAAATTTTTAACAGCCCTGTTATTTTTTTTAATGTTAGTTAGAGTTCTGAAAAAGATCATTGCAATGTGTCAAAAACGTATTTCATAAAAAAAAAAAATACGCAAAGGTCTGCAATGTAACTTTTCTAAAAAATGCTTATGCAATAAAGTCATAGATATTTAGTAATTAAAACATATTTTATTTAATAATTTTATAGATATTTCTTTTGATTCTCTGTGTACACCGAACAACTACTGTGAGAACCTTTCCTCTATTCGAAACTTTAAACGCGATTATCTCGGAATGTGATTTTTCAAAAAAGGCCGTTGCGGTGTCCACGATTTGTCAAAAACCATGTCACCTATCAATTTAATTTTTTGCAGGCTAAATTATAACAATATTATCTCATACTTTCACGAAGGAATTTCAATTTGAAAGAAAATTTTTTTTTTGGTACTAAAAAAACTGAATTTTCGTACCCCTAAAAATCGATTTTTTTTAGAAAATTCTTCACCATTTTTGCAAAAATACTTATTTTGACAAATCCTTCGTCCAAGTAGAGTAAAATTATATAAACTAAAGCAAGCTCTTGGTTAGATTGATTGCAGTTGATCCATTTTCGACTTATCATGGACACCGCGAGTTTGAAAAAAGGTGTTTTGGCTCAACGGGCGTAGTGCCTATAAATGTCAATATTTTTCAGTCGAATTTGGAATAAAATATCTTGAAACATGTAAAAATGGATGCATAGTGGTATGTTCTTAAAAATATTTACCGTCTTTTCAAAACAAATTCGTTAAAAAACCCTTTTTTTCCAAAAATAAGTGTATATAACCCTTTAATGCTTCCTCTATGAGGGAGAAAATTCATTTTCATAACATTAAAATTGAAAATTCGACTTTCGATGTCTTCATAGCGGGTTGAAAGTAGCAGTTTCAACTCTAGGGTTGAAAGTAAAAAACAACTGAACAGAAGGCATCGAAAGTCGAATTTTCAATTGCTTTTATGAAATAGTATATTACGTGACAAGGGGCGAAAGGCGACAATTTCACTCGTGTGAAGTTAGCTGCCTGAGCGTAGCGTTTCGCCACTTGTCACGTAATATACTATTGCAACTTCATTATAATGAGGAAGCAAAGTGCTCAACAAATAAGCACAAAAAATTATAAATACAGTTCAATGGAACAACCGAGATTGAATTCACAGCTAGTTGGGAAGTTATTTTTTCCGTATACATTTTTACATTCTCATCAGAGAGAATGTATTAGATTTGTGTAAAATTTGAACCCCCCCCCCCTAGTTTTTGTTAAACTTCCACGTTTTGGGACCCCCTGAACCCGTCAAAACATGTTTTTACGAATGTGTCTGTCTGTCTGTAGATTTTTAGTTTGTGGGCCTGATAACTTTCGAAAGAATTGACCGATTGGATTGGCCTTTGGTATACTCTTTTAGTGTCCTAAAATGAAGGTCAAGTTCGTTGGCGAGCCATTTTTGACAATAATTTAAAAAATTTTGTCGTTTTCAAAATATTTTAAATCAATTTTTTTTAATCTACAAATTCTGTGTATAGATATTCGTAGTAGGTACTCAAAAGTCGAACAATTGTTTCTAATGAATTTTTTCGATAAAAAAAAAATTGAAAGATAACATTTTGAAAATCTAAAAAAAATGAAAGAAAACTTAAATTAGAAGTCAAACAACGCATGATATGAAAAAAATTCAAAAGCTGAAAAATGTTTCTTTTTGAAAATGTAATACGCATGTAAAATTAGTATCAGTATTCTGGCAGAGCATAATGACAGCGCTTGTTTCTCTTCTACGAAGAACCTTGCCATCTTTGGAGGTCATCCTTAAAATAGATTGTCTCTCGATTCAATCCTTCTTGAAAACGATTAACAATCGATAAAAAATCATATCATCTTTTGTTTATTAACCATTACTTTGACATTATTCATTCATTCATTAAAAAAAAAAAAGGTTTAAAAAATTAAATCCTGAAAGCTCTTAAACCTTCTCTCATATATTTTTTTCCTTTTTTGTGGAATTTTAAAGAATTTAGACTTCCTAAAATAATTTTGAGAAATTTTAATGCATTTCATAGAACTTTAAGGAATATTAATAAATTTTTAAGATTTTTAGGAATATGAAGACTATTTAAAAGATTTCATGTAATTTTAAGGAATCAAAAAATATTTTGAGCAATTTGAAACAAGTTTGTGTAATTTCAAGGGATAAACAATTTTCTTAAAAGAATTTTGAAGGATTTCAAGAAATTTTTAGAAGTTTTTAAAGAATGTTGTGGGATTTTAAGAAATTTTAAGGGCATGCGGTATTTTTCGTAAGAGCAAATTTACATAGTTTCCCTATTATTAATTTCTCTAGAATAATAATTCTTTTAGATTTTTTTGCATTTATAATTTACATTTCATTGACTTACAATTAGAATGAAGGTCAAGGTTCTTTTTTTAATTTTAGCCAAATTTTTGGTATCTGTTCTGTTGTTTTAAGTTTGTTTTAATTTTTTTCACTTACACGGAAGAAACTGTATGGATGTGAAAACCAGAGAAATAGTAAAATATAGTACAACGACAATTTATGGTTTCGACTACAACGATTTTGGTTGCCACAACCAGAAATATTATGTGACAACAACCCCAGTATGTGGCATCTATTATGAAATAGTTGTGACAACTATTTAATAATAGTTACCACAGATGGCTGTGGTTGTCACATAATAGTCGTGGTTGTGGCAACCACAATCGTAGTAGTGGAAACGATAAATTGTAGTCGTACCATATTTTACTATTTCTCTGGTTGTCTGACATCCATACAGTTTTTTCTGTGTATTTTTATATTAAAAAATCACCATTTTCATGACAATAAGTACTACAGTGACTATTATTTATTTATTTATTTAAAATCCTCTAACCATGCAAAAAGTCAAATCTTGATTCTTTCAATTTTATGGGTTTTGATAAAAGAAAAATTTCACCCATTAATTAATAAATCGGGAAATGTTCCAAAATTAGCTTAAAATGTGACCAATTCCTTTCAGGAAACAGAATAAAGAAGTTTATTCAAAGTTTACATTCTTTGCACGTTCAAAATGCTGACTCAATGGTTTTACTCACCAAGTTTCCTTTATCTTTATATCCTTAAGAAATTTAATTTCCTGCTCGCTTCTTGACCCTTTACAATTCCAAATTAAGTTCAGAACGAGTAGATGCAAATTTTTATGAAAATATGATTGTACTTTTTCAGGGCGATTTCGAACGAATAAAAAAAATAAAGTTTTAAATCCTTTAAAATATCTTGAAAAATCTGTAAATTCTTTAAACATTAAAAAAAATCTTTTTAAATTTCCAATTAATATTTCCTCTGTGAGGAAGCAAAATATAACAATTAATTCAAGGAAGAGTGATTTGTTAAAAAAGGCTTGAGATTTTTATGGTTCAAAATTTGTAAGAGTCAATATATAAATTTAAAAAAAAAAGAAACTATTCATAATTTTACGTGCATACCTTGCATGTAAATGATGGAGAAGATTTGAAAGATTTGGAGGATGGAAAACATAAAGGGAAGATTGTTAAAGCTTCATTGAAATAACGAAGTTTTTATTTCCAACACCAGTTTGGAATAATTTCCGTGACATAAAATTAAAAAAAAAATTGATTATAATTTGAAAATAAAAATTAGGTGATAGAGGTTTAATGCTTAAAATTTCTCTTTGTTTCAGAATGGTGATCTTTGCATATCTATTCTCCATCCACCAGTAGATGATCCACAAAGTGGCGAACTTCCTTGTGAAAGGTGGAACCCAACTCAAAATGTTAGGTAAAAAAGTAAAATTGAAAAGATCAATGTTTCTTTATAAAGCGATTTAAGGACAGTTATTTCTTATCCGATTCCTACCTTACCGAAATTTTCTTCTCTACAACGTTACTTTTAAATTTATTGAGATATCAATAAATGATTTATTATTTATTTATTTATCAAACTGAAAATTTCTGTAATTAAAGCTAAAGCATTAAGGTATGGTTTATCTGGTCCGAAATATTTACATTTATAGAAAAAAATTCATATTTTTTATTTTATTTTTACAAAAATTTAATTGTTTCACATGTAGTAACAGAATCTTTCACAATCAAACCAACTCGAACGATGTCCTGACAATAAGAGATGAAAAATGTGATTTTGACAACTTGATCAAAGAGATTTCTGGGGGACAAACTACCCCGCAATAAGATTTAATTCTACAAAAAATTTGAAAACGGGCGTGATTTCAATTCGACAAATCCGAAAAAAATAAATATTGCACGCGATAATAAAACAAAGTTTACTTTTTTGGCATTTTTCGTTTTCTGTCTCAAAAGTGGATAGGATTTTCTTTGTATTTTTATCAAGTATTTTTGATAGAAAATCTATCATAATGAATAATCATTTGTATTGCGGTGTCCCGCTGAAAAGGTAATCAATTTTAATCAAACTTTGCACCGAAATAGCTATGGATTTCTATCAGCGCGAAATGGAACAGTGTCCCAGTAATTCCTATCCATTCTTATGGCTTCCTTTAATAAAAATACAATCCATTCCTATAAGTTCCTTTAAGACAAATTCAATCCATTCCTTTAAACACCTTTAACAAAAATCCAATCCATTCTTGTAACTTCTTTTTAACAAAAATCCTATCCATTTCAATAAGTTCCTTTAAGGGCATGTGTTACTTACCATATGAGCCAATTTAAATAACCCCGTTTTTTCCACAATTTTTACCTTATCAAAACAATAATAGTAGACATCCGTTAAGAATACGAACACGAACGAATGTCCACTATTACTTTTTTGAAAAAGTAAAAATTGTGGAAAAAAAACGGGGTTATTTAAATTGGCTCCTATGGTAACTAACACATGTCCTTAAGGGGTTAGTACCAAAGTTTTCACCTTTTTTTTTTAAGAATTTTTTTATCAAATTAAAATTTATATTACAGATCGTAACTTTTCACACATAATTATAGATATAAAACACTATTACAAATTTTTTTTTTTTTTTTTATAATAATAAATCTGGGTGGTTAGGCTGCCGGAAGTTACCCATTTTAAAAACTGGCGTGCATGATTCAAAAAAAACTATTTGACCGATCGAGCTGAAATTTGGATGTTATTCTACACATATGTCGCTATCGCATGAACCAAAATAATTGTGATCCGAAAAAAAAAAGAAAAATAAAATGTCCAACTTGAACATTTTTCACCCTTTTTTTAACGTGAATTGTTTAAAAAATGGGTTAAATATTAATCAATAATTATGATTTTGGTTCATTCCATAACGACATATGTGTAGAATAACATATTCAAATTTCAGCCCGATTGGTCCAATAGTTTTTTCTGAATCATGCACGCTAGGTCGAAAAACGTTGTTTCGAGAAAAACGCGATTAGTTTTTGATCTAAAATACAGGGTGATCAATTTTAATCTATAAGTATCTTCTAAAATACTTTATTTACGAAAAAATAGTTTAGATAAAAGTTGACCAGGATCGAGGTGGCCATTTAACTGTACCATCAATTTTGACCATGAGTTCAATTTTCAAGGTCATTTGCTTCAAACGCGCGCCAAATGCACGTTCGGCGCGTTTAGGATGCTTACGTTGTTTTGCATTTTTCGATCTGTTCTCGATATTTTTTGTGATCAAAATAACGATTAACCCAACAATTCTACAAATATTTATTATAAGAATTTGCACTTTTTAGAAAATCAATTTTTCAAAAATGTTCTTTGATACTAACCCCTTAAGGGATTATTTCTACTTTATACGCTAAAAAAAGAGCTATTTTTCAACATTTTTTATGAGTATGTCATGAAAGATATGAATATAAATATTTTTAGGTATGATAAAGCATGTCTTAAAATACGTAAAAAAAAAATTTTTTTATTTATTTTATTGCATTGTTATTGTTTTAAACGCGTTTTTCTCAAAACAGCGTTTTTAAAACAGTACCAAGGATTTTATGAAAACTATTCGACCGATCCTTATCGAGATTTCCCAGGTACCGTTTACCCTTTTAATTTTGAGAAGCCTATGCACGGTCATTATTTTTAATATAAACATGGAATAAAGTTAATAAAAAAAATTTTTTACGTAGTTTAAGACATATTCTATCATACCTAAAAATATTTATTTCCATATCTTTCATGATATACTCAAAAAAAAATGTTCAAAAATAGCTCTTTTTTTAGCGTATAAAGTAGAATAACCCCTTAATAAATACCCAATCCAATTCTATGTATGAGATTAAACGCGCGCTCCGCGCGCACATTTGCTACAATTTTTATTTACGATTTAAGATTTCCCGCGTCACGCGCCATATTCAATATACACCGCGTCATCACTTTCATCTGACCAATAAGGAAAAAGCGTTACGTTACTAATGATCTTTTTATATTAGGAAAACAATCTCCCATATTCCTGTCCACTTTAATACGCTTTTTAAATATAAATCTAATCTTATTCTATCAGAAAGAATAACCTCCATTTCTATCCATTTGTATACGCTCTTTTTCTATAAAAAATACTATCTCACACTTTTATTCATTTTAATATGCTTTTTTTTAATATACATCGAATCCAATTCTATAAAATGTACTGTCTTACATGTCCAGTTATTCTTTTATGTCCATTCTTCAATAATTATGTCCCATGTTTGCAAAACCTGAAATTGTAACTGCAAATTAGGATTCACTGATGGATATAATTGGATGGAAATTAAATGAGGTACGAAACATTGGATTTAATTCAACTTGTATCGACTTGTATCAACGTAATAAAATTCCCTTAGTTCCTCCTCTAAAGTAATTTCTCGTGATAATGCAAAAACACATGAACTCTGTTTTATTATCGTGTGCAATATATATTTTTTCAGATTTTTCAGTTCAATTTATTCACGAAACTGACTTTATTTTGCAGAAATATATTATAATAAAATTCACTGAATGGTAGTTACCCCATATAAATTAATTTTTTGTGAAAATGCAAAAACACGACAAATTTGTTTCCTATTAGAAAAAATTCATGGCCTAAAACCTCGAATTGAACAACGTCGAATATCGAAAAGTCTCGAATTTGTCTCGAAAAGTATCGAAATAAGAAAAAAAGGTAGGTATACTATCGAACAAAATCTCGATTGACCAAGATTCCATTTGGCCAAAAAAAGGTATAGTTTGTGCTGGTGAGAAAAAGTGTTATGAAGACGGTCGTGCCAGTGCTCTCAAACGGGGCTACTTGCGCGCGCAGCACGTGTTTGCTTACCGGTGGAAAAATTCTTCTATTGGTCCATTTAATTCGATTTTGAATCGCGCGCCAAATTACAGTCAATTGCAGAATTTCTCCAGCAGGAAGCCAACACGTGCTGCGCGCGCAGGTAGCCCGTTTGAGAGCACTGGCACGGGACTCCGATGCCGTGAAAGTTTTCGAATTCGAACGGACCTCTCTTTCTAACGCCTTAGGATAGAAAGAGAGATCCGTTCGAATTCGAAAACTTTCACGGTATCGGAGTCCCACTACTGGCACGACCGTCTTCATAACACTTTTTCTCACCAGCACAAACTATACCATTTTTTGGCCAAATGGAATCTTGGTCAATCGAGATTTTGTTCGATTGTATACCTACCAGAAAAAAAGTATTGAGCATATTGAATGTAGAAAAGAACATAGAACATAGAAACGGTAGTGCGACGACGGCCGCGTAGCGGCCGGCAGTGGCACTAGTTATAATATAAATCTTATTGTGGGGTAGTTTTCCCACCGACATATAGAAATGGACTGCGGGTAGAGTTTAAAAATTCTCGAGAATTAAAAATCGGGTAATATTACCGAGAATATTACCGCGAATATGACCAAAAATGAGAACTTGTCGAGAATTTAAGTTTTTAAAATGCTTTTAATAATTTATAACATTTAATTTATAGTTGAAATAGATAACTTTACTTCATAGAATAATTTCATGATTTAATACGCTGCAAAACAAGGGCAAATAATATATTTTCTCAGAATTTAAACATGTTGGATCGAACCTCTAACCTTCAAATTCGATTGCTTCATATTTTACTTCATAAATATTATAATTATTATAATTAGATATTTTTTGGCTCTATATAGGTAGTCATTTTTTAAATAGAATTGTGATTACAGATCGAAAAAAATCTGCAATCTTAATAATTTTTGAGTAAAATGAAAAAATTCAATTTTTAGGCTAATTTTGAATAGGGTGACCAGATGGGTTGGATCAAAAACCGGGACACTGAAATTTTCCATGTTCCCCCCCCCCCCGCTCTATATAAAAAAGTCAGTAATGTTTTTTTTTATTTTTTTATTTTATTATAAATATTTGAAATATATCACGGCCATTAGCTTTCTTGGTTTTCTTTCTGCTTTCTTTCGATTCGTTATTATTCGTCGATAAAAAATATTTTATAAAATTGTAGAAATTTTTTAGTTTTATGTGATTTTTACGAAAACCGGGACATTTCAGGTGAAAACCGGGACGCCCCAAAAGTTGACGAAAACCGGGACATGTCCCGGTACACCGGGACGTCTGGTGACCCTCATTTTGAATTCCTTGTTTTCTGAAAAAAGTATTAAAAGTAAATATTTTTTCGTTCTATAGACACATTTTTATTTCAAATCAGAATATTTCTATAAAGCGAAAAGATATTTAATTGTAATAATTGTTGATTAAAATGGGGAATTTAATTTTGAGGTTAGAATTTGGATCCAACATCCGTAAAATAATATTTTGAAAAAATAAAATTAGAGGTAATTTACCTGTAAAGTGTTAAAAATAGCTTACTGAATTTGTCAGGAATAAATATTTTTAGTTAGTTCAATTTATATTTTCTTAAGTTGAAAGTAAGAGAAAATAAGAAAATCATCATTAGATATATTGAACAAAATCTATTTTATTATTTTTATTTGCAACGGCAAATAATGAACGCAAATAATGTAACAGACGTTTGAAAATACAAAATCATAAATTATTAATCGCTTACATTTTAAAAACATTAGTTTATATTAATTATATTTTTTATTTGTAACTCTCAAATAACGAAGAAATAGAAATTACCGAAAATCGATGAAAGTAACATTG
>UCOK01019955.1:0-14666 GCA_900474325.1 Synergus umbraculus
TATATATATATATATATATATATATAGACGAATCGATTCACCTAAAAGATTAATGCATTTTATAAAAAAATAAGAAAGTTATGCTTTATTGTAATTTTCGAAAATGAATTTTTTTAATACAACTTCTCAAGTAATCAAAATTTAATGCTGATGTAAAGAATACTTAATGCTTCCTCTATGAGGAAGCAAATCATATTTGCTGACAGGAAGCAAAGTTCTCATTGAATGAGTACAAAAGTTGATACAACTTGACAGCTAGTTTAATGCTTTTGTTCTGAAATATGATAATAGGTTATGTTACCGACACGTAGTTGAGAAGGGTTTGGAAGCGTGCTACTATTAGGTTTTAGATATTTCACTTATACAACTATTATTTTATAGGTAAAAATGGTGATGAAGGAAAGAGACGGAGAAAAATAAAATTAACAAAAATTTTGTACTAAAACGTATGAAACATAAAATAGTATCACACGATATTTATTATTTTCAAATATAAAATCGAACGCGTGCGTTCGTGCGCGTGTTTGTCTTTTTTTATAGTTATATTTCATGATATATTATTTATTTATTTTTCAAATCTACGTTAATACAGAAAATTTGTTGCTATCTCTCAAATAAAAAAATTGTTAAACTTCTTACTTTATATGAGGGTTTTATCCAACTGGTTGGTTATTTTTAATGATTTCATGAGGACAATTTATTTACGAAGTTATGAGTACTTAAATTTCGAAAATTGAAAAAATTTTGAACATAACGTTGAATGATAAACGGACATGGTAAAGGGGAATGTTAAAAAGATATGACAAAAGGAAATGGTAAAGGCAAATGTTATATTGAAATGGTAAAGGGGAATGTTAAAGGAAAATGGTAAAGGGAATTGTAAAGGGAAATGGTAAAGAAAAATACCAGAGGGGAATGGTGAAGGGAATGAGAAAGGTATACAAAAGTATACGGAGCTGGAAGGAAAGCGGAGGTTCACCCTTATTATTAAAAAGCAATATTAGTTGTATGTAATTATTTAGATTATACAATTAGGAAATTTTTTTTATAAATGTATATTATTCTTTGAAAGATGTTTAAGTATTTAAAATACATAAAAATCTTAATTATATAAATCTTAGAAAAGAAGAAATAAAATATCATAAATTATAACATTTATTTAGAGAACGCGAAGCGCGCGTTCTTACTTGTGTAGTATATTAGACTCATAAGAGACGGCATTAGGTCCCCGCAGCAGGTTTCAGGTTAGGCGCGTTTGTTTCGTGAAAACACGGCGAAGCATGCGATTTTTCTTACTAAAACACGACGGAGCGTGCGATATTTCTTCTAAAACACGGAGCAGTGAGCGATCTTTGTAGAACGCACGCTATTCGCACAAAGTGCGCAATATTCCACAATGCGCACGGAAACCAGATGTGAAATATGTCATATTCCGTGCATGCGTGATGTAAAATAATTTTTCACCTATAATCGTAATCGAGTTATTTCAATTTTATTTCTTCACTTCCTATGATACACCCTCTATTTTATTATAGCATATTTTTCCTAAGCAAATTGTATCCAATGTTGCCATTTTCAGTAGAATTGTACTAAAAAGAAACACAATTTTCAAAATATGAGTACGTGAGTACCACAATCACAATTTCAGTACAATTTATTTTGTATATTATTTTTTTTAGGTATGTTTGAGTATAATTTAAAAATTCTGTATATTTTCAGGTAATGTTTGTTTGTGTCTTATGTTTTTTTTGGAAATTTTCTCTATATATTTTAGATTTTAAGGACGAATAAATGCTATTTTAATTATAAAAACATATGTATATTATTTTTAAAAAGCGACTTTATGTTATTTAATTATCTGAACATTTAAAAATTGGATATTCGGGTCAAAATTAGGTGTACTCGATGCGACACAGTAGCATTTTTCTGAAAAGTATAGTGCCCTGCATTAAGGGCATTGGATAATCGGAACTTGTAAATTTTTTCGGGTGCCCCCCATTTTCATTACGGCCCTGTTCTTTCCAACTCATAAGAAAAGATATGAGGAGTTTGAAACACACAACTTGCATGTCTTTTTTTAGACACAATACAGACTGTAAATCAAAAAAACCTCGATGTAAAAAATTTTTGACGGAAATAAACTTTATTCTTACGAAGCGAATTTCACGAACCGATGCGGAAAAAGAGAGGAATATACTTATCAAATTTTCGCTAACTAGACGATGAAAGATGACAGGAGATGAGGTAATTGTTTGTACTAGAAAATTTCGGTCGTCTAGTTGGCGAAAATTTTATAAGTATATTCCGTTCTTTTTCCGCATCGGCTCGTGAAATTCGCGTTGTTATGAGAACTGGGTCTCTCACTTATAATATTTAATGTCGATAATTTCGCTAAGGTTTGTTGCTAAGTCTCACGCCCTCTTGTAGGCTGCTTACCCTTATAATAATCAGAAGTCATGAGTTCTCGAGGGAGGCATGCAAGGAAAAAACGCAATACAATTCATAACAAATCTCGGCTGCGGAATGACTCGATACAAACTAAGGATTATTTAGAAAGACTCGATATAAACTAAGTTAATGTTCATCGCGAGACAAGTGAACGATTGGTATTTTATCGAAGTTTGGTTTCGTGAAATTATATCAATGATTTGGATCGCGTTACCATTATTCGGATTATAATTCTCAACATCGTGCTAAGTTTAATAATGTGAATATGATAAATTATTCGCAGTACGCAATTAAATTCGACGAGAAGCGTAAACTAGCTGTAGTCGACGCGTAACAATGCCGACTAAGTCTCCGCAGCTTGGAGCAGCGTACGCAGAGACCTAGTTTACAATTTAGCGTTCGGTATAGTTTAAGACCCGAAATATTTAAAGTCCGCGTAATCGAGATCTGAAGCTAAGTCCCCACAGCCTGGTGCAGCGTACATAGGGACTTAGAATTTACAGAAAAATATTCCGAACAAACCAAGACCGAAAAATAATTAAAGTCCGCACAATCGAATCTGACACTAAGTGGCACTACCGAAATTCAAGCTAAGTTTTGAAGCAAATCGATGGTACAGTTAAATGGCCCTCTCGATCCTGGTCAACTTTTGTCTAAACCATTTTTTCGTAAATAAAGTATTTTATAAGATACTTGTAGATTAAAATGGGTCACTCTGTATTTTAGATCAAAAACTAAACGCGCTTTTCTCGAAACAACGTTTTTCGACCTGGCGTGCATGATTCAGAAAAAACTATTGGACCGATCGGGCTGAAATTTGGATATGTTATTCTACACCGTCCATTAGTTTTTTGTGAATCATGCACGCCAGTTTTTAAAATGGGTTATTTCCGGCAGCCTTACCTTCTTCTTCTTCTTTGGTTTTTCATTGGCTAGTGCCTGCTTTTAAACAGCTTTGCACATACGGCCATGATCAGGTAAATCTTGTAACTATCGTAAGTCCTTCCCTCCTTCGCGCCATCTGGAACAAAGGTGAAAAGGCTCCCGACCAACGGGGCAACAGGGTGGGGAATCCAGCCCGTCGACCACGGAGGGCAGACTCTGGGTTCACAATACTCGGATGTAGCCCCATGACGGCAGAAAAACTGTCACAGTGGACCCGAATGCAGTCCTGTACTCTACAGTGCATGCGTTGTGCTCGGTGTATGATTTTTTGCCATTGGCGTGTAATTTAAAATGCTAAAAAATATTACTTTTATTATTTACTATAAATAATGACATTTTAACTTATAAAAAATTTTATTAGACTAATATTAGTTAATCTTGATAAAAAAGACACTAATTAAGTGCATATTCTATAAATAAAAAATATTTAAATAATAAGATACTTTCCATTTACAGAGTATGTATTTAATTTATTTTTATTTTTATGAAGATTCATAATATTCCACGCGTGATGCATGCGCAGTAGAGTACGAGGCTCCGTTTGGGGCTACTAGTTCTGCAATAAAACCTTGTCCTTCAGAAACATCGAACTAACTCTGAAACAATTAATTGCTTTATTCTCTATCGGCGTTCTACTATTTAAGTTTATTTTTACTGTTCTTCGAATTGATTTCTCAATTTACGTGTCTTTAATGAAGAAGTTAAGAACTTCAATGCTACCTTTCGTTATTGATTTCCTCATTTACGTACGTAGCGAATGTTGAAAGAGAGTTGTTGAAGAAATTCGATAGCTGGTTGAAAGTGTGTATTAGAAACTCTAAACCGAATGACATTTGTTTAATTAGTAAACAGCATTTGTCGAGTTAAAGTACATATATCGTGTTCTGCGAAAGACGAGAATAATTGTGTAGTGGATTAGAGGTGAAATGGCACTGTGGGAAAAATAAAGCAATAATGTATTAAAGGAGAAATAAAATTAGACTACTAAATTTTCTGTGTGGGTGTTTCAGCTTATATAATAGTTTAAGCATGTTTAAGTCGCAGAGGATTAATTTCAATTTACTCCGATTTAGTATAATTATATAAGTTACGAGCAAACAAAATATAGTATGAATATTCTCCAAATTCAATTTTACATCATTTTTATTTTACCGAAACGTGTGTGTCCGAATATTCTCTACAATGTTTCTTATTAGGTACGATGACTTTTAGTACCGCCAATTCTACGGAACCGCTAACAAAAGCGTCGCTAACAAGAGCCTCAAGTGTAGGTAATGTGTATTGCTAGGGGTAATAATTTATTGCTTTCTTTTCGCGCTCTGTTTAAAACGCTAAAAATACTTTTTTGTTTATTATAAATAATCGCGTTTTAAATTATACGAATATCCATTAAAAAAAAATTAAAAATAATTAAATCTTTTTATGCTATTAAAACTCAAAGTCCTATAATTTAAATTGAAAATATGCAACTGTAAACAGGGGTGCCATTATGTAACTTCACTTTCACGTTCACCTCACTTCACGTCGTGAATTTAAAAATGCAGATTTCAATTTTTTTTTAATTTTGCATTTTTAAATTCACGACGTGAAGTGAGGAGAACGTGAAAGTGAATTTACATAATCGCACCCCAGTTTTAGTTCAGATTGATGACAGTAAATTCACTTTCACATATAAGATCTTATCAATTTTAAAAATCAAATTATAAACTGTGGGCATACTAACAAAAATTTTACTTTAACATACAATATTATACCTACCCTAGTCATATCATGTCAAAACGAAAAAATAAAAAAAATAAAAATTGTTTGTTTACAATATATTCTTACAGTTTTTCATGTTCTAATTGACTTTCAATTTATTTCAATTAATAAAAAAATTATGGATAATAAATGAAGTTGTAAAGATGTACAAAGAGTTTTTAGTAATTCAAAAAGTATAAGAGTTATTATAAAGTAAAAGCTTCATTATTAAATTGAACGTTTAATCGTATAATTTCTAAATTTAGGAAAGAAATAAAGAAGTAACAGTGAACTCGATGGAGATGAAGCAGAAAAATCTGAACTAATAGAACACGCGAAACCAATAAAGTAAGGAGTAAAATAAATAAAAACAGAACAGCCAAAGTTAGCAGGGGCTAAGATAAGATTTTTCACTTTGAGTGAAAAATAATAAAATGGTGGACTTTAAATAAAAATCACTTTCTTTTTCGCAGCAATCTGGCTATAAATGAGAAAATAAAATGAACGGAAAAAAATATCCTGGTCCCTGCTATAGCCACTGTTTTGAGAAATACGCATTGAATGTTGAGTGTCCAAATGGAATAAGGGTATATAAAATTTTCTCACGCGAAAACTAAGTCCCCCGGAGGCTCTATTCGTCAATTTTTGGATTTTTTAAATGGAATTTTTAGCAAATGTTCCTTCGGGTGTCCTCTGATGTTTCGATTGACAGAGTAATATAAATAAGAAAATTAAGTTTTTAAAAATTAATTTGTTAATCTTCTTCATATGTTCGACGTAAATCGAACTTTTGAACATTGAGCGTTGCGTTTATCAAGGAAATTTTGAGCAAGCAAAAACTTCTCGAGGAGTAGTTATGATTTTACTTCATGTCAGCGTTGGAGTTTTCGAGCGTACCTACTATGTATTCTACGAAGCGCTCTCGATTATGTGTTGTATAGCTTCGTGACTATTTCATATTTCAGTCCTAAATTTTTACGACATAATCTCAATAAATTATCCTTTCGAAATATATAAGAAAAAAATTCGATTTTTCGAAATTTAGTTAACAGACTACCACCTTAACTGTGTATTAATATTTACTTTCATTAAACTATCTTCTGCATCTATACAATTAAATATTTATCAAACATGAATTTAATTAATTAGTATATTCATAATGTCTTTATTATGTTTACTTATATATTAATAAAAGTAAATTTATAAATAAATATTAGTCGAAAGATGATCTGAGGGCACCCAAAAATTTTAGTCACAATACTTTGGAATGATAATATATTGCGGAGCATCAAAAAATTAATTTTCGGCTCTGTTTTTTTCTCAATAGCGCTAAGATATTCTTCCACTTAGTATACATATATAAGAGAGTTTCAAACTTACTTCTCAGCGACAGAAATGTGTTTATTATTTTTATTTTTTTTATGTGTGGAAAATCTTTTAAAGACACTCGAAGGGTCAGCACCAGTGTTCCCAATTCGTGCCCCTTACTCAACTGCGCATGCGTCGCACTCGGCATTTGACTCGTTACAATTCGCGCGCAGTTTAAAATGCTAAAAAATGTTTTTTTATTGTTTATTATAAATAATGCATTTTAACTTATAAAAATGTCCATTACATCGAAATTCACGAATCATAATAAAAAGAAAAATTTAGATATCATTATTTATAATAGACGATAAAAATAATATTAATAGCATTTTAAACTGCGCGCGAATTGTAACCAATCAAGGGCCGAGTGCGACGCATGCGCAGATGAGTAAGGGGCACGAATTGGGAACACTGATCAGCACTTCCAAACGTGTTGGATTTTCACCCACTAAAAATCACCTAAATTTATCCGTCTTGGTACTGTTCCACCCTGGAACCGCGTTAGCAGTACTTCAGGGTGGGACTGTTTTCTTCGCTGAGGGACAGTAGCTACTGGTTTTCCCATCTCGTCAGGTTTTCTTCCTTCTTCGTTGGTTGTAGGATTCTTTCTACATATTTAGAGACTTCATCCCAGAGTTCCTTACTCTCGAGCATCACTCTGATTATTTCATTGTTCTTGCCATCGCCTCTTGATAGAGTCTCTGATCTCGGTTTTTGCATCCTTTTTGCCCACTTCCGGTCTTCTCTTAAAGATGTGCTTCTTCTCCAGGGCTAAGAAATCAATGACCCCTGCGATGACGAGGACTGCAGATTCTGAGTTGATGTGATAGGAGCAAGCGATCCTCAGGGCCCCTCTGTATTGTACTCCTACTGAAATTGCTTACGGTATTTCTTCTTGTTCAGATACTCCGCTCATATCTCGCTCCTATATAAGAGGATGGACTGGGTGATTGACATCAGAAGTCTTCGTTGGCTAGGTCTTGGGCCGTTGACGTTGACCATGAGCCTAATTAGTGCAGGTGTCACGGAGGCCGCTTTGTCTGACACCTTCCTTATCTGCTCCCAGAAGGTGAGCTTAGAATCCATCATGATGCCGAGGTGCTTCACGGTCATCTTGGTCTCGATCCTATCTGTTCCAACTTTCATGGCGATGGGCCTGGGAATTTGCTTACCGGTGATCAGTACCAACTCTTTTTTGGGTTGCTAGGTCTAGCCCGTGACTTCCCATCAATCTGTTTACGAGGCGCATGACCTGGATCAGTTTCCACTGAACTTTCTCGATTTACCGTGCCGCTATAACTGCTACGATGTCGTCCACATATCCGGACAGACAGGTACCTTCTGGAATCGTTATACGCAGTATGTCGTCGTATGAGATGTTCCAGAGGATGGATACTAGGACAGATCCCTGGGCGGCTCCAGCCGTTATCTCTTTCCTCCTGGTTCCATCCGTAGTTCTGTACGTGAGTATTCTGTCCTTCAGACAGTTCTGGATTATCCGCTGCAGGTATCCTGGGATTTGGAATCTGTTCAGTCCTTCAATCATGTTGTTCCACCTAGCGGAATTAAAGGCGTTCTTAACGTGCAACGTAGCCAGGAGAACGATCTGCACGGAGAGAACATAATGCCGGCGGTGCGCGTTCTTCGCACGCATGGTACGCGTGACATTGAAATTGGACTTCCAAATGTCAAAAAAAGAGTACCGGAGGCGTTTTCACATGAATCGTGCGTGTGAAGAATGCGCGCGGTGCGAGTGAATGGCGTTCTAACCTTTTCCTGCGCCTAAAGCGGCGATTACGCGCACCAGCCTTTTTTTCACGTCCTTGGTGAATGCGAAAATACAAAACAACTGTAGTTTTCAACTACAACTTTTCAAATAATCAAAATTTGAAGCTGATATAAAGAAAATAAAGATTCCTGGTCTCGAGATGAATCGATTGACTTATATGAGTATTGTATTTAATTATTTAAAGCAAAAGAAATATATTCTTTAAGATTTAAAAACATGGTTAATGTTTCCTTTATGAGGAAGCAAATACATTTGCAACTTCATCATCATGAGGAAAGCAAAGTGCTCAATAAATGAGCACAAAAAATATAAATATACTTAAACAATACTCCCTAGATTGAATTCAAAAGTAATTTGCTTGCAAATTACTGCTGCTCCGACAATTACTGACACTTTTATCACTTCGCGTTGTTTTGTAAAGTCAGCTGGTTTGTTTCGTATTTTCGCATTCACCGAGGACGTGAAAAAAAAGGCTGGTGCGCGTACAGGCTGCTTTGGGCTCAGGAAAAAGTTAGAACGCGAATCACTCGCACCGCGCGCATTCTTCACACGCACGATGCACGTGAAAACACCTCCGGTACAGTAACATGCAACGATGCCTTCCTCTTTTTTATAACGACCTAACCCTAATTTCCATAAGATTTTAATGCAAAACAAGGTTGGGTCGTTACAAAACAGAGGAAGGCATCGTTGCATGTTACTGTACTCTTTTTTTGCACTGGATCTACATGGACGCGTTTTTGATCGGCGTATTGCATATACGCAGAAACTGTCTCTTTCTTACCACAGCGAAACGCACAAATAAAAAGAGACAGTTGCTGCGTATTACGCGGATACATACCGTGCGCAAGATATTTGCCTACCATGTAGATATACTGTTGACATTTGGAAGTCCAATTCCAATGTCACGCGTACCATGCGCACGAAGAACGAGCACCATCGGCCTTATGTTCTCTCCGTGTGTTTTGAGCGTTGGCTACCGCTTTGCACTGACTGAACAGTTTTCACAATCTCCTTTACGGCTTGGATTGTGGTGTGGTGCGTCCTTTCCTGGACCCGTACTATCTTGGTGAGAGGTCTCCGGCATCCTTTATGGCTGTTTCCAGCCGGAGCTTCAACAGCTTCTCCATAAGTTTTCCTGTCGTATTGAGCATGCAGTATGTACGCTAAAAAAACTAATCAATACTTGAAATATTAAATTTTATCTTTTCAAACTAAATAAATTTTTTTATGAATAAATTTGAAACCTTTATAGTAATTTATTAATAAAAAAGTCATTTTTCATGTATAGAATTTAAATTTTCCCGTAATCACTCATCATTCTTCAACGCACTGGATGCACGGAGAAAACTGTTTAGTAGATCTTACTGTAGAATAGTATATTATGGACAGACTAATGCTAGGGGTTGGATTTACTAAACCGTTTAGTAGATTTTAAACATCCAGTAGTTATTCTTATTACTTGGAGTAAATCCAACCGCTAGCATTAGTCTGTCCATAATATACTATTCTACAGTGAGATCTACTAAACAGTTTTCTCCGTGTGGACCCCGCGTCCCCCTCCGTCCACAACTTCGATTAACTAAAGTGATTTTCACGCTTTTCATAATCTTGTTGTAAAAAGTTTCGTGCATGTCACACATTGGCAACATTTTACGTGATATTTTACGTGATTTTTATTATTTTCTGCGTATTCACATTTATAAGTTTTATGTTTATATTATCTATATATCCTCCAATATTGCACTTTATAACAAAATTGCAATGTCTCTGTGCTAGTTATGTTCATTGACTATAGACAAAAATATTCACTTTAAGGGGGTCGTCTCATGTGACAAGCGTTTTTTTTACACTTTTTTATGAATTTTTTGTGAAGAATAATACAGGCCAAATTGTCTGGTTTCTTAGGGGTATATTTACGAACTATTCAACAGTCATAATAGATTTTTTTACGTTAAAATGTATAGTCAAATCGATTGTAGACATCTGGATTGACATCCGTGTCAAAAAAAAGTTGGTGGCTGGTCAACATGATTCCAGAAGTTCTATTGATCTGAAATTAAAAAATCACCGATCGTTTTAATTGGTAGATCTGTGGCTATCGTGTGAACCAGAATTGTGTCGAAATTTTGAATATTTTTTAATTGTGAGCTGTCAAACATAAAAACAGGATTTTCATCATATTTTCTTCTGTTATTTTTTTAATAAAATGAAAATAAATATAGATATCACAATAATTCTGGTTCACACAGAAACTATAGATATCCTGAGTATACCATAAAAATTTGAGCCCAATCGGTCAATTAGTTTTTGAGATATCGTGTTGACCGATGTGAACAATGACGATATGAGAAAAACGCGTTTGAAAATTTGGGTATGAATGAAATAAAAATCTTTTCCACTTATTAACGAATCCGAATTGCCGAAAAAAGTTTCACACACACATTCTAGATGTGTTTAGGAAGCGATTTGTGCAAAAAAATCGTTTTTTTTTACCCATCGCATAAGACGACCCCCTTAACTAATGTAACGATATTCCTATATTCCCTCCTTCATTTCCAGCTACACGTTCAGCTCAGGGGTTGGTCATGGGGGGTGGTTTAGAGGGTTCAAACATCCCCAGAAACTTTTGACATTGTATATCCGACATAATAATATTAATAATAAACACACAAAAAGTCGATGTATTGTCCATGGATATTTAACCCCCCCCCCCCCCCGAAATATTTTTCTGGATCCGCGACTGGTTCAGATGTCATAAGGAATTAATGACTTCTTGTTTTTTCCGTGTAAAATTAAAATAAATATACTCTGCTCTCTCATGATAATCACCGTCTCGGCTGGTCTCGCAGTATCACGGGATAATAGGCACCGTAAAAAAAGGCAGGAACGTATGATGTAACAGTGTTCCCAAGTGTTCCCAACGCGGGTTCCGCAAAGATGTGCATGTGCAGCAAGCGTCGCGCATGGCGCGATTGGTTGTGTCTGAGTGGTCGTTTTTCGTACCGAAAGCGAACTGGTGAATTAATGAAATTATCGACTTAGAGTTCTCCTCAGTTCACTATGTGGCTACAGCACTGTTGAGTCAGAGCTGAGTTCGAGACCTCTCCATGAAGTAGTATAAGGAGACATATCTAAGGCTGGGAACCCGCCTTGGATTAATCGTGGGTTTTCCGAATAATTCGTGCAATTCCAATGTAAAATAATTTAACTTAAAGGTACTTCAGCGCCTCTGCTGAAATGTAATGTAACATATTTCAAATTTTTGTTTTGACGTTTCCATGATTTCTGTCATGACTCTTTGGAAACAGCTAGCCTCACTATCAGTCACAATTAAAATGAGCTTCTATTTTTAATGCATAGTGCGGCCACAGATGCGCTGATGTACTTTTGAGTTAAATTATTCTACTTGACAACTGCAAGAATTATTCCAAAACCGTCAGACATTTTTAATGGCTAGTCCACAATAGAGACTAAGCTCGTGAAAGTTCGACGCGACGTTATTACTTACGTTCGCTTTGACGTCACAAGTAGAAGCGTTGAGCACTGCTACCAACTGTTTTGACAGAGTTTTGACGTGCTATATGGAATACGTCAAGTCTGCGACAGTTGGTAGCAGTGCTCAACGCTTCTACTTGTGATGTCAAAACTAACGCAAGTAATAACGTCGCGTCGAACGTTCGCGAACTTAGTCTCTATTGTGGACTAGCCATAATGACTTTGATATATCTCCTTATATTACTCTTTGACGTCTCTTTCACTGCCCAACGAACCCCTTACCAACTATATCTAGTACTTGGGGACATTCCTATTTTTTCTCAATACGGATCGGACCCTGCTCGGGGCCATCTTCGCCTCGCTTTTTAATTTTGACGTTTCAAAACATACCGATGGTTAGACATGTGGTTAGGTTTTGCCTGAACGTATGAATCATGAAAAGCTAAATGTACGTGAACATTTTAATAGTCCATCTACAAAAAAATTGTACAGACCATAGTGTATTTAAGGTAGTTGTGCCGAAATCGAACCTTTCTCGTGGATTGTCTAAATTTTTCAAAATATGTGGAAAATATTGTTGTAACCATGCTCCAATTTTTAGCTTAATCGTGTGTTTCTAAAGGCAAATATTTTTAATTATGCTCAGTACTTTTTACATGAGTCTCCTATAGCCACATTATGAAGTCTAATATGAAAACGAATCTTGTCATTGCGCTAAAAAACTACAGATGTATAGTAAAATATCGTATGGATTTATGAAAAAAAAAATCAAAATTATTGTACGTTTAGTAAAAAGATATAATATTGAAAAGAATAATATTTCTGTTCTCACGAGACACATGGCGGGAGTAGACAGTGACGATATGGCAACACTAAGATGACATTTTAACGATTTTGACAATACTATTTTGAGGTTATAAGCGCATCACCACCATTTTCTCTCAGAATGAAATTGCGGTGTTGCCAATATCAATGCCATACGAACTGTGACTCTGAGTGTGTGTATACGTATGTAGGACGCATCTATGCGATTATAAAATCCCAGTAAAAATTTTCCACCAATGGTTAGGAGAGAACATGCGATATCTTACATTTATCTGAGCATAAACTTTTGAGTGAAAAACACTCAAAAGTCTATGCTCATATAGATGTAAGATGTCGAGATATATTAGATAAGATATATTATAATATATAATATTTTTCTAACACTAGGATTTTCAAAAAAACGATTTATTTTTTTTCTTTTAGCTTAACTAGTACTTTAGAGTCTTAAAAACAATTCCCACTTGGTTCTATAGCGAAACAAAATTTTAACATTTTTAATTTTCAATTTTCCCGAAGCGCCTTGGAGTTTTTATTTAGCATACTCGTCCGCCATGTTGGATCCGCAATTTTATTTATGAAATTTTTGACAGCGGATTCGTAATGAGAGACCCCAAAAACCCATGAGTAACAGAATTTAGCTTATTTTATAAATATTTTATTCAGGATTTCGTACCACTTTGCATTTCTCCTCTATGTGCTTGTAAAACTTTAAACGCGGTTTTCTCGAAACGACTTGTTTCAAACTGGGCAAACCAATTATTTTAACACTAATGCAAGAATCGACTTCTAATTTTTACTGTAGCTTCACAAGTAGATTCTCTAAAGAAGTACGTAGCCGTTTTTTGATTTGATGTTAATTGCATTTTTACATTCTCATCAGAGAAGGTATTAGATTTGTGTAAAATTTGACTCCCCCACAGTTTTTGTGAAATGTCCACGTTTTGGGAACCCCTGAACCCGAAAAACATGTTTTTACGAATGTGTCTGTTTGTCTGTCTCTCTGTAGATTTTTCGTTTGTGAGCACGATAACTTTCGAAAGAATTAACCCATTGGATTGTCCTTTGGTATACTTTTTTAGTGTCCTAAAATCAAGGTCCAGTTCGTTGGCCAGCCATTATGGATGAAAATTCAAAAAGTTAGAAAATTTTGAAAATTTTTGAAACCAAACCAAAAGTCTAAAGATGAAAAATATTTTTTTTTTGAACACCCTATAGGATTGGCATAACAACTTTTTCAATTTCCTTAAAAAATCGAAAATTTAAATTTTGAGCCAAATAACGCGAAATACAGAGAAAGTGATAAGATATATAATTATCGGCCTTAAAAAGATCTACAAGTTTTCCTTTGGCCATTTTTCAATAGGATTAGTAGTTTTCGTTTTAATCATGATAAATATTGTTAAACAGAGTCGAGCGCGAAGCACGAGTGCCCTGATGAGAATGTGCTCCTTCAGGTCGATAGAACCTTAAGTAAATTAGTTGTGTTTTGCATTCAAAACTGTAATTAAATTAAATTAAATTAAAAACTAGCTGTCAAGTTGTATCAACTTTTGTACTCATTCAATGAGCACTTTGCTTTCTGTAAGCAAATATGATTTGCTTCCTCATAGAGGAAGCATTAAGTATTCTTTACATCAGCATTAAATTTAGATTACTTGAGAAGTTATATTCGAAAATTACAATAAAGCATAACTTTCTTATTTTTTTTTATAAAATGCATTAATCTTTTAGGTGAATCGATTCGTCTAGACACAAAGAATCTTCATTTTCTTTACATCAGCTTTAAATTTTAATTATTTCAGAAATTATAGTCGAAAAAAAGGTCCGTATCAGTAGCCCCCCACCACATTTTTTTTAAAGTTGACCAACTGCAATCATTTGCACCCCAAATGCGCTCCATCGCACCACAAAAGAAAAATTTTGCGCCCCAAAACTGTAGGAGTTAAGGCAAGTGTTACGGTGGAGGGGCCAGTGACACGCTAGCCCCCCCACTATTGATAACATCATTTTTTGATACGTAAACTAGAAGTACTTCAAATGCGCTCAATTGCAC
>UCOK01019956.1:0-25818 GCA_900474325.1 Synergus umbraculus
GAGACTTAGTGTGGAGAACATCAGGAAAAATATTTTATTTGTTTTATGGACATAATAAAATTTTATAAAACAATGTTATGCGCAATGGAACGGAGATAATCGTATACAGTATTATTATTTTTGTGGGTTGTATATCCGTGTACTATGTTTTGGATGCGTTGCTGGAAAGTCAGCCACTTTTTCTTGGGTGCGGCCTTGACCTTTCTGCCTAAGCTGAGTTCCGAAATCATTATTTCTACGTCGGCTTGTTCCTTTTGCAGTTCAGAAAGAGCCGAATACAGATCGGGATGATGTTTCCCTACTACAAGCCGAAATCTGTTGTGCCAGCCTTCGCTAACGTTGTTAGTTTTATGTGTTCCCATAAGAGCAGCATGGTACTGATTCCATAGTGCCGGTGGAAATCGAGGAGGAACTGTTTTTCTTCTACCTCTGCCAGGTCGACCAAGAACGTAGTATTCTTGAAAATAATCGTAAACCGGCAAAAGATCCTCGGGGACGTCGTCTTCGAGCTGGCGGAAAACATTCGGAACATCTTCAACTGGAACATAGGCTAAAGCTAGCAGTATGTGGGTAAAAACTTTCATTTCCCGATCAACAGGATCGTTATATGCTAAGTTTATTACTTAAAAAACGTGCAGACCATCAAAATATAACCATCAAAATATAAAATTTATAAAACTGCGAGAAAAGGTTTTCGAGCACATGTACAATATTTAGATAGAGAATTACAGACTAGAAATTCAAGGTTTCGTTGAAATAGTAAAGTAATTCACTCTGTCAAATAATCTTTAAAACCTGACCCTGGCTCGACTGAAGCATTCGATAAGATAATTATAAGTTATAAGATCTTCAGAAAAATAAGAACGTGACAATTTATATATTATATTGATTGGAAATGTTTTATCTTTAAATTATTTTTATTCCGGAGTGCCGAATATCGTAGGATGTCACTAATTAGATTTTTAAAATATATTTTAAAACATTATTTATACTTAAATTAAGTAGTCCCAGTTGAGAATCCCTATACATATAAGTATGTCATAATATTTGGGACCCTCCCTTTTAATTAAAAATGCTTATTTTTATTGTATTATAATCATATTTAAAATATCCCTTTTATTTATAATATTTGAGACAATCCCTTATTATTTACAAAAAATTACTTATTATAAAATGATTATATTTTTAAGACCCTTTTTATTGTGATATTTCGAGAACCTTCCCTTTTATAATCAATTTTAATTTTATCTTTAATTATTTTTCTTTTTGTATATTTCTTTATTATAAGAGATTATTCTATATTACTATCCTAAATTTTATATTTATTGTATGCTCAATTTAAATTAATATATATTATAACCTTTATTTTAGATTATAATTGCGAAATCTTGAAATATTTAACTTAAACGATTTTAATTTGAATATGCCATTTGAGCGCCTGCTTGTTTTACTCAAAAACAAGCAAAAGTATTTTCTAAAACGAATTGAATTTATAGAATGGATAACAAATTAACTTTACGTAACCCTAAGCCAGCGCAGTACCGTGGAGAGGGCGGGGCAAGGGAACATTCACTGAGAAACACTGCATTTACAAAGGCTAATAAATGGAATTTATTAAATAAAAAGGTTTAGTCATTACGTCATAGAACAAATAAATGAAATATAGCGATTGGAGCAAAATCTAAAGAGATTGACGAACCACTGTTCGTCAATGTACAGCGATGCTCAAAAAGAGACACGATTTATTAAATGAAATAATCACAAGGAAGAGAGAGAAAAGAGAAATTGTTACATGTGCTCAAAAAGACGTGGCAAAGCACGCGCTTTCCTCGAAATTATCTTTTCTTGTGAAACTCTTTTATTGTCTTGTTTTAAAATAATTAAATTAATAAATTTTGTTAATTACTGTTCTATTTTTAACTCGAGCTTTTTGATTAATGAACCACCCCTCTCTACCATGAATTGTTTGAGACTGAGTCATTACAGTGTGGCGTTTTGTTAGTTTCGCCTGGGTTTTTATTTGATTCCACTTATCATTTTTGATCGCAACGCTGTACCTAATCTTTTATACGATCCGCTGAGGCATCGATTGGAAAGCGACGGCTTTTTGGAAGGAAGGATGAATTACAAATTTTAACCCTAGACGGCTCCTATTGATTTTTCTACATTCACCGGCTTCTACGGGGGACAAATGTCCCCCATTTGGATTCCCTGTGCACAATACTTTCCTCTCATCGAAAAAATATTTTAATATACACCATTCTCTTCGTTCTTTAATGCTGAAGAGAATGGTCTACGTAAAATTTTGTTTTATCGAAGTTAAGATGCTAATAATAATGTTTAAACAAAATCAGAAAATCAGGCATATTTGCTCAGGTGAATGAGATGAACTTCGCGTGGGGGACATTTGTCCCCCGTAGGAGCCGTGTAGGGTTAAATACTTTGTATCCGACGGTTTGAATGACTCGACCTACATGGATCATTTGAAATCTCCTACACCGGTTCTTCTCCTTCGTCTCAGCGACAGCGTCTGTGGTATCGTTGCATTAATTGTTTTAACTTGATTTCTGAGGCTATTTTCATCTTGTCTTTTATTGATATTCTGCGCCGATTAGGCTGTGTTTTATCCGCTGACAAATCCGATCAAGGAATATTCGTATTTTGAATCGGCGTCTGAAATTTTCCGTTACTTATTTATTTTGATGTTATCAATGATCAATGAGTTGTCTTTATTGTGTTCGTACGAATTTTAATTGATCTCAGTATCATGTATTTCATTGTGCTGAATTATTTGGAAGCTACACACATTATTTATTTAAATGTATCTCCTGTTCATTTGATTTTTATCTCAATTTTAGTCGTTACATTTGAATTTGTGATTTATTCTGATATAATCGTTGATTTCTAATTTCATATAATTGTTTGTTTGTCAAATGCTAATCAATTCTTAACGGTTTAAATGTTTATTTTATTGCGGGCTTTATTGACTATTAATAAATGTGTGTATTAACTGAATTGTTATCATGTGTGAATATATAATCGTTATTTACAAATGCCTTCCTCAATCCTCCCGATTTCAGAATTATCGAATATTATTCTTCTCTAAAATTTACTTTATTTTCTTTTATTTAAAATAGCCTTTTTCATTATAAAATTTCGAACTGTCGAGCATACGCGAATGTGCCAATATCCCCTAAAATCAGGGTTGGTTACAGTACTCAAAACATAAACAAAAATAAGAATAGGCGATGGCTGTTAGCACGACGCTACATCATAAATCATTACAATTCACACAATTGAAATCAAATTAATATAGTATAAAATACCGTTATAAAATCACACAATTACATCAAATAAAACGAAATGGCGAAGATAACACAAATAATATTATCGCAAGCATTGTAAAAGAAACATAAAACAAATTATAAAGAATATCACGAAAATAAATTAATAAACATTAAAGGAGATGCGAATTTAGACGAGATCAATAGGCATAGGTCAAATCAATAGGCAGTAATTATTCTAAGACAGCCATCATCGTAAGGCAAGAAAAAGCGTTTCAAGTCCAAATCACATAAAACAAAATCAAAACGCCACGCTGTAACAGAGGAAACACCTTATAAAACCACCGATCACCTTTTCACCAATAATAATTATATCACTTCGGAAATTCAGCGATACCTAGATACGTTGTTTAGCTGATATGACCACGAGCGTAGCGTCTTGCGGCTTATTCAATTCGCTTTCCGATTGAAAAAGAACCCTCAATTCGGTGTACGCTCGCTCTTAGTGAACACAAGAGCTCTCATTATTTAAGATTGAAAGTAAAATTCACATTTTTGTGACTTGTAAAATCTGCAACATTACAACAAATTATTTCTTAATATTTTCATTATAATAATATGTTTTCCGTTACCTTGTATGAAAGAGTACTATATGATCAAAGATGATAATAATAGAATAATATTCCGATATATTTTGAAAACTATTATCCAATTTATCACCTTTTTGGTTTAATTATATCAACCTCTAGCTTTTAGTGAAAAAAATTAATTATTTCATTATTTCTTATACAAATAATAAGTTAAAAATATCTTTTGTAATAAGTGTCCATCTATTGGGGTATTTACCCCAAATTATCTTTTTTTTTGTCCAAAACTCGAAATACCATGTAACTTCCAAAATCATGAAATAAACTAAAGGTTTTGTATATTAAAATGAGAAGTTAGCTAAAATATTATTTTAAACATCAAATTTTTATTTTAAAAATTATAAGAACTTTGTGAGCTGAAAAATGTTACAGTATCACACCACATACATGAACACATACCTTCATCAAAAATAATTTAAATTCAGGTCAAGAATGGGCAACATACGAGGATGGGGCGGACCACTCACTTCATCTTGGCATTATCATTCTGTTTCTTTACAACATCGAATCCTTGGAAGAATGAGAGATCTCGGTATGACGCCTGTGTTACCGTCATTTTCCGGTCATGTACCAAGAGCTTTTGCTAAACGTTTTCCTAGGGCAATTATGTCAAAAGTTGGAGTTTGGAATGAGTTCGAAGATCGATATTGTTGGTACGTACAATCTCGTAAAAGTCTAATATATAACAACTAAGCATATGTGGAAGATATAGCTTGTTTATTTTTAAGAATATACATTTTAAGTTCTTGTTTCCTTAATTACACTACTTCACAACCATATTTTATGAATTTCTGTCAGATTTAGCAGTAGGTTAGGCGGGAACATTTGAATCTTCAGAATTTCTTTATTTTGTTGAAGGCGTCCAAATAACAATATAAAGTCCTTCCGTAGTCCAAAATAGATGAGGATATGATAAGGTAGGAATCTTTAAGAGCTCAGGCAACAATATTACATGCAAAAAGAGATAAAATAGCATAAATAGTAACTAAAATTAAATAAACTAAAATTAACCATATCCAATCTGAAAAATGTGCAACCTCCAGTGTTAAATAACACTATTAAATGAATTTATTATAAAAAAAACTAAGTTTGTGATTTGCAAAATTTGCAAAGTCACAAATCTACATAGACGCGCCATTCACCAGACTTCTTCTTAATCATGTGGATGGGAGTGGCCCATGAGCTGCTTCATGGTTTGCAAATGCCATCATCAACCATCTGTTTAAAAATAGCTTTAGCAGCAGCTAATTTGTATGGTACGAGGCGTCGTGCACGTTCGGAAACTGGTGGACCATTAGTGATTATGTGGTGTTGAACATCAGATATTGGTATTTTTAATTGTGAAGAAACAAAAGTAATTTCTGGAAAGAGTTCTAAAATTTTAAAGAATTGATTATTGCTTTGTAAAATGCTAACACTATGGATGGCTGGTATTTTAAGAATGCCGGGCGTATTAAGACCGATTACTGAGTCAGTAAGACATGACTTATGGAGCTGAGAGACTAGTTTAAAGTGAGCGAGCAGATCGGTACCTAAGATGGGGTGTGGAACTGCTGCTACAAGGAAATATCAAGTTATTTTACGTCTTAAATTGATATCGATGGTAAATTTCCCAGTTCCAAAGGTAAGTACTTTGGAATTATTAGCAGCAACAAGAGTTAAATCATCTGGATAGTTCTTACGAATTTTTGAATCTGCTTAAAGCAGAGATACGTCTGAACCAGTATCGATGAGAAAAATAAGACCCAGAGATCTTATATCGAACGTGGAGGCGTTTGGATGTTAAGTTGCCATTGTATGTTGCCTCCACACACAGTGGCTGAATTAGTTTTTTTGATTAACTACTACTATCCCAAGAGCAAGGTTGAGAGTAACGCTCTGCTTTAGAAGCGAATTTATTATGATACCAACAGAATACCTCATTGTCTGAGCTGCGAGATTTAGAAGTTGATCGCGATTTAGAATTACTGTTACTATTGCGGCTATTCGAACGATATCTAAAATTATTTTGAAGTTGAGGAGCGTGAGAGCGACGGAAAGATTGATGTTGTTTAAGATTTTTACTGATAAGTTGCATGTTATGAGCAATTTTTTCTAAGGTGGAAGTGATCGCATCTCGTTTAGAGTGCTGAGAATTTGTAGGCTGACTTGAATATCAAGTGAGTTACAGCTGAAGTAGATTGAAAATCGCTACCTGAAACGTCGATAATTTTGTCCGACATTTCCGCGAGTTCTTGAAGAGTCGCGTTTTTTGCAGCGACAAGAACAGATCGCACGTACGATGGCATTTGTTCCAAAAAGATACTCTTAATAATCGCTTCGTTGCAATTATTATCATTTAAACTTTTTAAGCACGAAAGGAAAAGGGTTGGATTTCCTTCGGAATTAACCTGACCGTGAAGTAATTGACGCAGACGAACTTCGGGCGAGATGGAGAAGCTCAAAATAATGCGTTCTTTAAGGGATAACATCTATGTAGAACTCTGTTTTTGAAGGTCATTTTTGAGATTTTTTCTAAAGAGAGATAATATTTGAGGCAAAATCTAAGAAGATAAGTTTACTATACATATTATAGAGTACATAAATTAATTTTTTTAAAGTGTTCAAAATACAAATTGGCGCCTGTAGAGGATCAAGAGTACAGCAACTTTTTCTTACAGAGGTCTCCACGGCCACCAACTCTTTGTCGCCAATATTTCTCTCAAACAAGAAAATGAAATTTTTCTAAAAGATGGAATGAAAAGCTACATCACGTAGGATTATTCAAAAATATCAATTTTTCACAAAATTGTGCATGTTTGAAAAAAAATTTTTTTTTCTTAAAAAAAATCGCCGAAAAACTTTTATAAAAAAAAAATTTCATTTTATCGAAAAAATCCTACGTGATGCGTTGGAAAATAATGTTTTAAAGATTCTGTCAAAATTTCAAGTTGATTTGATAAAAACTGACGTAATAATTGTGGTGGCCAATTAGAAAAAAGTTTCAATACTCTTGATCCTCTACAGGCGCCATTTTATTTTTGAACACTTCAAAAAAATTAATTTATGTACTCCATAATATGTATAATAAACTTGTCTTCTTAGATTTGGCGTGAAATACTATCTCATCTTTAGAAAAAAATCTCAAAAATGAACTTCAAAAACAGCATTCTACATAGATCTTACCCCTTAATGTACGAATATAAGATTATAAGTGAAGGTTCTTGATGAAGAAGATCGCGAACAACTGGACATACATCGGGCTCCAAAGCCGCGATCAAGAGAACAGCCTTTGTTTGCTCAGTTGTTATGTGAGCTTTGGCAAATTGGGCATCGATTATTGTAAACCAAGAAGCTGGGCCAGAACGATAAAATAGTGGAATTTTTCGGCTCGAGTTCCTGCTTGAGTAACCTATTTTCGTCTTCCATGCTAGTGAAATGAGTGCTCGTTAGTGTAAAAAGAATAAAGTATAATATTAGGTAAAAGATGCTGTATAAAAATAAAGTGAAAAGCATGTACGAAAAGATAATTTAATTGAAAAGTCAGTTGAAACGTCATAGCCGGTGCTTCAAGAAAGATGAACAAGTGATCAGTGAAATGTAAGGTTATCCAGGCTCCTGAGTAGAGAACAGGCCTATCCGACTAATGGAAAATGTAATTGTCGCTTACAGGTATTCACGATGGCGCCATAATCGTCCTGCGTGAAAAATTAATTAATCATTTTGGGATAATCATTGATTAATATTAAATAAAAACATTCTCGAATAATTTAGTTAATAATTGTTTAATAGGTAATTGATATTTAAAAAATATATAATAATAATTGGAGTCTAAAAGTACTTCTTTTAAAACAAGCCATATTTAACATATCAAAAAATTCAGAAAAATAAACTATGCATTTCACTATTAAAACCAAAAGCCATAATATTAAGTAGAAATCGTTACTTTATTAGTTTTAGAGTTTTTTTCCATATGACGCAATGCTTTTCTAACGCAGGACAGATGTGGCGCTATCTGTTGGCGAGCGGATGCGTTCTTCGATTATGTGGGATCTTATAAGCGACAACCGCTGCTGTACAATAGATCGGGTTCTGCACGTCACAGCTGTCTACTGACGCGGCAGATTCGCAGCTTGAGAGATACCGAGCTCTGGCGTCTGGCGGGAGTACTAACGATATTCAAATTAGTTGCGTCCTTCCATCCTTCACGACAAATTTCAATATATCGTTCTTCCTTCAATAAAGTCCAAATCCTCGATCTCAACTTCATGTTCTTCATGATTACGAATGGTTCGAGGTTTACATAAGAATAGATATATTCAAAAGCAATTAGATTTTAATCTACATTTTCTAGAGTGCTCCGAAAGTTCGTGGTGTGGCTCTCTTTCTTGTTTTTAATTATCGAACAACGCGAGTCAAAATAACTATTGTCTCCGGTGCCGGTTAACTATATCTTTTGACGTTACAGGTTAAAATCTGCAACGTCACAGTGTTAATGCTCGAAACAAACGGTACTCATAGTTTTTTAGTATGAACATCATCCTTCAAAGGAATGAGTAGCACAGGCCAGAACCGTGGAATAGCTCACCGTCCAAAATCAAGAGTTTCACCGTTTAAAACCGTGAAACTCTTGGGTTTGAAGCGTGTACACTGAGAGAAGCGTGCAAGATGCGTTTCTAGATTGTGCGTGCAATGCACTTTCATATTTAATAAAGTACCAGTTGAGAAATCTTGTATATTTTAATATCTGTCGTAACGCAGATTAACCCTTTCCTAACTTAAAATAAGGGCGGTTATTTTACCTAACCATCATCGCTACAACACTGCGTAGCGCAGCGCCACTATGGTTTTGAGGTTACGACAGACTCCATTTTGGGCGACCAGGTGCCCAAATGTCTGTTTTACCAACACGTTGGTGCTGTTCCACACTCAATTTGGGACGCTAGCTCGCTCAAGCTGGGAAGGAAGCTATTCCAATTCGTGGTAGCTCGGTCGTTCGCGTATTTGGGCGCACCGCTATCCCAAGATTCTCTCAGTGTACTCTCCCAAGCGTTTAAAGCATAGATATCGTGATTTCGAACAACGAAATTAATGCGGCTAAAGCATGGATGCCCTCGTTTTAACTCGTGAATAGATTCATTACTTTCAAACAATGAAGTCACGGGTTAAACTCCAGAAATTGATGTTTTGGAACAGTGTAAAAATACTAGGTCCGAAACTGTGAAGATTCATGCTTTCAAACCTTCTTATTTCTCTCCGTGCAGGTTATGTTTGAGATTTCTCAACGGAAATGGATATTTTCAAATAAAAATCGTCAATTATTGATGAAAGCTATTATAAAAAGATCATTAGTAATGTAACGCTTTTTCCTTATTGGTCAGATTAAAGTGATGACGCGGTGATAATAAATTCACAATCCGTCACCTCGAAAACCCCTATAACGAATTTTGAAAAAAACTAAAATCCTCTTGTGTTAATTTTGAAAAAAATTAAAAATTTATTTAGCATAGTTGTCCGCCAGATTGGATCCGCCTTTTTTTTTTGTTGAAATTTTTGACACCGGATTCGTAACCAGCGACCCCAAAAAGCTCCCAGTACAAAAGTTTGGCCCATTTTATGAACATATACTTTTGGCCAAATTTTCAGGATTCTATGCGACTGTGAAATGTAGCGTAACGCGGAAAATATTAAATAAATGTTTTAGAGTAAAAATCAATAATAATTAATTTTGAAAACAATCTAACTGTTACTTTTTTAAACAAAAAACAAATGTAGTGATTATTTAGTTTATAGAATACGACGTAAATTTAGAAAGAAAGTACATGTGCGCGCGTTTAATCTCGTTTAATAAATTGTTGAAGTTTTAAAGCCCCCTAAGTGCGAAAGAAATGGTTTTCACAGTGGTGTTAGTCTGTGAGTTGTCGCCATCATCATCATCGTCATTTCCTGTGTCCTCCATAACTTCAAAATGACTCTTTGGTTTGGATTATTTAGCATGGTTAATCTACTATTATTTGACCCATTAAACCAGGAGGAGCTTTTTGTTCTATTTTATATAATAGACAAGTTTCACACTTTTAAATATATTTAATTACATCTTGATAACATCCGGGCCAATAATAATTTAATGAAATTTGCTTATAAATTTTTTTTTTAATTCCTAAATGAGCTGATTGGGGTACATCATGAGCTTAAAATAAAACGGTCTTACGATGGTCATCAATAGGGAATAATTTCTATTCACTGAAATCTTTTACTAAACTTGAAATTAAGGGATCGGGTATACAATGATATAATTTATCATCAATAATTTTCCCAATTGAGAAATCATTGGTGATTATTCATTGGAAGTCATTGACAGATTATAACGACAGTCTCAGCCTACAGGGACTTTCGGCCTCTGAGTGCCGCCAAAAATCAGTCACCCAACTAAGTTCCAAAAAAAATAAATTTTAATGTCAAAGGCGCCAGGTACTATTGGTACCACTCAAAACTTAACTGACTAAAAATCCAAAAAAAATTAAGTTTGCTCAAATTAGCTCGACTAGGAGAGGGATATCGTGGGGGCGTAAAACAATTCAGGCTGAAAACAATTTAATATAAGAAAACATGATTTATTATGAATGAAGTTAATAAGAAATTATAATTAGAAATTTTAAAGAAAAACGGCATATAATATAATTAGTTTGAACTCACTGGTTGGGAGTTACGCAATCTCGACAATTGATGACGTCATATGACGCTACGCACACAAAGAACTTTTACGTTGTCTAACACAATCTTGTTAGAATTTCGAATATTCCAGATTACTAAATTTAACACAATTGTAACGTCTAAAATGTTTATTTAAAGGAAAATCAAAATAACCCCCTCTTATCTTCCCTAATTTCCTCGTTTTGATTAACCCTCGTGAGAAAGCCAATTCGGGATGAGGATAGCCAACAGATTAGCTAAGAAACGTTACAACACAGGTTTTGATCATGATATAATGAGTTTATTTAAGTATTAAAAGATATTTGTTACAACAAATATACAATGATTATAATAGATATTTAGTATAACTTAATTTAGTATATGTCGAAAGTAGGATGTTAATTAAAAGAGATTTGCTATAAACAATTATTCAAACAATAGGGAATGATTTCAAATATATTACTTAGACATTTATCATAGATAAATGTTTATGAAAGTAGAGATGGTTATAAACAATTATTAAAATATTAATCAATGAATAGATAAATTACTTAGACATTTGTCGTAGATAAATGTTTATGAAAGAAGAGATTGTAATAAACAATTATTCAAATAATAATCAATGCTTTATGATTAATGTTGATTGAACTAACGTTATAGTTGGCTAACCGATTTTGATCATTCTCAATACATTGGTTAAAAATTGTTCCAATAAAATGGAACTAGTATCAATTAATGATTGTTGAGATTAAGTGTTTACAAAGAGAGGTATTATAAAAAAAAGGGTTCAACTTCAGAGGCAGATCTAAGGGAATGCGAGAATTCATAGTGTACTTACAATGTTGTTCAAAGATGCGCGGATTCAGTCGTAACAATTCACAGAATCTTCAGATTAATGCTCACTCAAAGTTCATTCAAAAAAGTTCAAGGTTTGCTAAATGTTCACTGAAATATCGCTCAGATTTGCACAGATTTGAGTTCACTTATGTTAGCGATTTTTAAGATGTTCACTCTCGAACTGATTATAACAACGAGTTCCTGGTGTTTTAAAACTAAAATGAGTTACTTGGTTTCCGGTGTTTATTGAAACTGATTCCGAAGTGACTTTCAAACTGATAAGTCCACGGATTCCTGATGTTATAGTGAGTTACGCGGTTCCGGGTCTGAATGAAACTGACGAATTCTCGATTGATGGTGATATCGTAACTGAAGAGTTACCCGGTTCCTGATTTTATTGTAACTAACGAGTTACACGGCTGGTGGTATTATCGTAACTGGGAAGTTACTCGGTGGATGGTAAAATGGTAGCTGGCCTGATTTGGTCCGATGTGGTTCTTTTATGTCAGAAAATTGCATATACTCATTCCTTGATTGGATGCCCTATTCGACTGTCCATTAAGCGGGCGGGCAGCTGGGGCTGTTCTCGGTTCAGTTACTCCTTAATCGAGTGTAAAAGGTTGCTAAGAGCACGTGTTAATTAGTCATGGACCTGTGACTCCTAAATAGCTCTAGCTATTGCGTCTTCTTGATTTGGTAGTGTCGTCTCTACAGAATGCTGAGGATGTTTTGGTCGAGCGATCATGGATTCTATGAGTGTATTGGTCGTGGGTCGTGGACCCATGACACAATCTATATCAAATTTTGATTCTAATAAGATAAAAGATTTAACTCTACTAACAGTTCATAGCAAACAGATCGATACTTGAAATTTTAACGAAAGAAAGGCTCCATGCCGAACATAGGCGTTGGCCATTACGTAACATTACAGACTCTACTATATTAAATATTCCAACTACAATTCTGGGAATTTTGATCAGTAGACGCCTACCTTTATCTCAGAAGAACCCAGGCTACTCAAAATTAACGATGCTGGTGCAAGATAGGCACTTTTCTCACTCAAATCAAAGAAAACTTCGAACTGTATTGTTCACGATTAAACAGCCAGAGAGGAACTGGACGCTCCGAAACTTTCGTCTGGGTGCGCAGTCGCGGTAGCAAACATATTGCAGCTCTGATAGCTGCTGCCCTCTTTATGCGTGGAAGTGGAGCTAGCGCTAGCCATGATGGCTGCGTCCACATATTGTGACAGTTTGTCAACATTGCAAGTAGAAAATGAATCAAGTTGCATTTTTAGAGAATGAACAGACTTATTTAAACGACTGAAGCATCTCAGACGGCAGTGTGAGTAAAATAAATTATAATTGCTTTAACTGGGTTCCTTGAAAACGAGGTAGGCTCAAAACGGTAATTATTCTTAACCTAACTTATTCTAGTGACATTGTATATAATACTTTCATTTTCTCTCATTTTCTCGACACTCATACACTTAAAATTAGGTGAGTTCCCGCTGGCTGTTCTTATTTTGACTTTCCCGAACGAAATCGATCTGGGAAGAGGATCAATAACGTGGCAAAATTCATCACGTTACAAGATATCGAACGACGAAAATACCAAGAAGAAACATGGGTGGTGATAAGATTTATAATTGCTTTTGTATTTTCAAACATTCTGGAAAGGACATCAGGGACATAATGGGAACTTCCTTAACGATGGATAATTTCAAAGTCATCTTCCAAAAGTGATAGGGACCATCTAGCTAATCTTCCTGTGAGATTTTTGAGATTGTGACGCCATTTTAAACTTGCATGGTCAGTAATTACGGTAAAATGAAATCCTTCTACGTTTTTATGATATTTACTTATAGCCCAAATTACGGAAAAACTGTTATCATATAATTATTTTCAGCACTGATAAGAGATCGACTTGCATATGAAATGACATGTTCGAATTCATATATTTTCTAAGTTCATACGGCACCAAGTCCAGTAGTACTAGGATCAGTCTGAATTTCAAAAGGGACATTAAAGTTGAGACATGATAAGATGGGGGAATTAATTAAACAATTTCCAATTTTCTCAAAGGCTAATTATAATAAGGCTAATTTCTAATTAAACAATTTCACTATTTAATAACATTTTTTATCATTAAAATGATAAGTACATGTACGATCAAAAAAATTTTTAAACAAGATTTGTAGAACTTTTTCAGGTGAATAATTTTTCTTTTTGTCATTTCGTTGTATCTTGCATAATTTAGCCGGAAAGTGGATTTTATGAAATTTGCAAAACCATTTTTGCTGAATAAAACTAGAAGCGTTTGATACGATCCCCTTACTCCGTAAAGGGGTAAAGATGGGGAATGTATCGTAGAGTCCACGTTAAAATTTAGCTCTGAGAAGAACTGATTGAGAGGTTTGCAAAGGAATAAGCAAAGTTACTAGATAATACCGTTTTTTTTATTTGGGTCCTGTTCCCTGAACTGGATCAGAGGAGCGTGATGGCAGGCTGGCAGAGGCAAGAGTGCGTCAGGTAACTGCAGATGGCCGGTCCAAAAATAGAGGCACGGATCCTTCGTAGAGACTCGAGGGTTGAGTCCCAAGTCGTCAGTCCTAAGGGAGTAGGACCGACTGAGGTGAGTCAGAGTCCATCTGACTGAGAGAGCGACGTATGTTTCGTCCGAGGTCCAGAACTGAAGTGTCTCGGTCGAGATCCCGAACTGAAGTCTCGAGTTAGGGCCGGAGGGCCCCCCTCTTCTGCTCTGTGCCGAAGAGTTGTTGCAAGCTTCGCTTGCCTTCTGCCTCTGACGCTCAACGGACGCTTCCGTCTATGCTCCTCTTTTCCAGTTGTTACATGAATAATAATTAATTCTAACATTTTGTCGGGATGAAAGCACACCTGGGATTTACCCCAATAAAATGACGTAGGCAGCGTCACCCAAGCCTGTGAATTCATTAAATAAATGGGACCAAGCCGAGGGATCATCCCTGTGTTTAGAACGGCCCAGTTTGAACTAATCTGGTGCTTGGGTCGAGGCCTTATTGGGCTGAGTGCCCTAAGTATCCTAGGTGCTTACTGCCGACCCATTTCCCCAAATGGCCTTCATGATTCCGATCTTTGTATATCCTAATTCTAAGTTTCTGAGTTGGCAATGTCGTATAATCTATACGCACCTGGCGTATATCACGTTGTTCAAAAATCAGTGGGTAAGAAAAATTATCTTTTTGGTAAGTTCATAAAAAAGTATATCAAATCGCAATCCAAACCAAGGAGTGATTTTGAAGTTATGGTGGACACAGGAAATGACGACGATGACGATGATGACGACAACTCACAGACGAAAACCACTGTGAAAACCATTTCTTTCGCACTTAGGGGGCCTTAAAACTTCGAAAATTTATGAAACGAGATTAAACGCGCGCAAATGTATTTTCTTTCTAAATTTATGTCGTATTCTATAAACTAAATAATTACTACATTTGTTTTTTGTTTTAAAAAGTAATAGTTGTTAGATTGTTTTCAAAATTAATTACTATTGATTTTTACTCTAAAATATTTATTTAATATTTCCTGCGTTACGCTGCATTTCACAGTGAGATAGAATCCTGAAAATTTGGCCAAAAGTAGAAGATGTTCATAAAATGGGCCAAACTTATGCACCTAGCGACAAAGAAGGAACTAAAGATTTTTTAACTATTACTTCAGACCACGGAGTTTAGTCACGTTATTAGATCACGTGGTTTAGTCCATTTCTGTAATTTTTTTATAACAATTGTCTTTAAAATAACATTAATTATATATGTTCCTCATGAGTACCAACATTAATTCTCAAGATCCAGTAGCATTATAACAGTCTTATATTCGGAAACAAAACCACAATCTCAAAAAGTGTAATTTTTCTTTTTTTTTATTTATATAAATAATTATTTACTTAAAAAAAACGTCTAAATCGGTTGAGAATTGTAAGCTGTAGCCAATTTTTAACACTAAAATGCTGATCCGGACTTGTAATAACGTAAATAAATCAGTTTTCGCAAAAAAGTGCATATATAATATGTGAGTCGTAGCTCAGGATGTGCAGAACAGAATGCTACCTCGAATTTATATCTGAGGCGGTAGCTCGGAGGACGTTTGTTTAGCGGCATATCAACTTCAAATTATTTCGTATATTTTATTAAAGAAGGTAGATTTTCGTAAGAAAATAAAAACATTTTTGACTTATTTTTATTATTTCCGGCCGAATCTCCGCGACATTTTCACCATGAGTTGGTATTAATATGACGTTCAATTTCCCGGAAGATTATACCTGAGAAATCATTTTTATGGGAGTTATGGGGGTGAGTAGAAAAATTAAAAAATCCCGTTTTCTCGGATTCTGTGATGGGAAGCGATCTTATTTAACAGATTTTGTGTATCATCTAAACTAAGTCTCATCTGTTTTAATACATTAATATCTAACTGTCGAAGTAGAGTTATTAAATGGTCCTCTAATATATTCAAAAAGTTCTTATCGTAAGGTGTGTTATATGTTTTGTTTAATATAATAGTTTTTTCGTATGTCGATGTTTTCCCTAAGTGCAATAATAATAATAATAATTGAACATTATCTGATAATATTTTACATCAGGAGCCTTTTATATAAACATTTGTATCTATTTCTATTGTCGTTTTGGAAATTTGGCAAAGAAAATCTAACGTGAGTTTCTTGCTGGGAAGTAATATATACCCTTTCGTGGTTGGTATATAACTTTCACTGTGTAATTTAAAGGGTGAAAAGCTATATATCACAGATTCTTGATGTTTTTTGATGATATTAGCGTCGCAGCTATCTGTCTATTAACCTATAATTGGATTGATTTCGGTGACAAATTTTGTATTCGGCAACAGACTTATATTTACTGAACGTTTCTCGATCGGTCGGAACGTATTCGGACTTACTTGTGAATAAGTACTCATGTTCCGGTATAAGGCATATGTGAGTATTTTTTTTTTTTTTTTTGAGGTATAGGGATCACGTGGGTAATAGTATATTCTTCTTTTTCGAGTACAGATATGGAGATAATGTATGTTAGTTTTTTTCTAATCAAAGCAACATCAATCTCGCTCAGGTCAATAATTTGTTGGTAGCTTCCTGGGTCGGCGTCAAAATGGTATCGTGTTCGATGGAGGGTCTCGAACTCTTTGATGGTGTCCATCATGATCTTAGGTGTAACGATATGTGGGTGGATTATCCCATGTTTATCGTCGTTTATAGCACTCAAAGCGGTTTCGATATCGTCATGTAGTTCGTCAATTAAGACTCCACATGTAATTAATTTAGATGCTATAAATAGGTGTCTGGTGTTGTTGTTTAGGCTTTCTTTAATGAGGTTTCTAGTCGCGGTTTCGACCTTCAGTTTTCCTTCTAGGGATTTAGAGTCAGTTGACGAGGAATCCAGTAGCAACTTCAAGATTTTAGTATGATTCTACATTACCGTTACTAAACCTTTATTGTCAGAGTAAATCTGATCAAACTCTTTGTTGATGGCTTCGAGGTCACTGTGGCTCATTGTTCCAAATAAACTTCGGGATAGCTCGTCCACAGCATTTAATAATCCTCTTTTGCTTCGTCGAATACCCATAACCTGTTGAAGTAATTCTTCCCTTTGATGAAGTCGTTCGTATCTCTCGCCTATCATCCTTATTTCATAATCTTCCGCGCACTTAGAAGCACAGGCTTGTATTGCAATTTTCAGTGTATCAGATATCAGTTTAGAGCGTTGTTGGGTGTTGGTGGTGTTTACGCATATGATGAGCTTCCATTTTTCATGATAAAGGTGAGCTCTTCCTTCCTCCTCTAAGAGAATGTTCCCTTCAATGTTCGTTATAGTTTAGTTTCCTAGGCTTGATCCAATAGTGTAGATAAGCAGTATCACCCAACTACTTGCGAGAAATATCTGTAATTAAGTATAGTAAGGCATTAACTGATTAGTGTGAATGGTTAAATTTTTGCTTTCAAATTTAATTATATAAGTGTTGTTCTCTATTGCTTCTAATATAACCGCGGATCCTTTCCAACTTGGAGAGAGCTTATTAAGAGGTGTTTGATTAATGAACTTCACTAGGTCTCCAGTTACAAAGATTCCTTGTGATTTTATAATCCTTGAGTTTTGTTGCATTTTGTATTTTTCCTTTTGTAAAATTATTCTTTCTCTAGCTTGGTTAAGATATTTTTCATGACCATCTTTCCACCTTTGAATAAGATCTGAGTATTTGACCGAGAGTGATGTACTTAGTGTAGAAGGAATATTTGGTTCTCTTCCAAAAGTGAGTTGAAAAGGAGAACACCCAATACCTTCATGTTTCATTGTATTATGGGCCATTGTCACGATTTTTAGCGTGTTATTCCATTCAACGTTATTATCATCCATGCATGTTCTTATTAGGTCTTTCAGAGTTGAATGCAACCTTTCCAGGCTTCCGTTGGCCTGTGGATGATAGGTAGAAGTTTTGATATGTCGGATTCTGAACAAATTTTCGAAACTTTGGACAAGTTCTAAAACAAAATTAACACACTGATCTGTGAGTATGTGTTTAGGGGAACAAAACATATAGATATAGTTGTAACGATTCCTGTATTTGGGTCCAAATGTTGAATGCTTATGTTTCGTAGCTTATTGTGGATGTTAAGACCTTATGCCCTCTCATAGGCTAGAATCGTGGGAGTGGGACGGTTTCCGAGGGAGGCAAGTAAATACGCAATCGATTAATTAACAATAACAACGTTTATTCAAATCAAAAACGAAGGGATTGAAAGATAATATCGGTTCTCGGCTACGGAAAGACTCGACACAATACAAGTTTGTTTAGTGATAAGAAAGGGTCGATATAAACTAGATCATGTTCATCGCAAACCGAGAAAACGATAAGTCTCTTTCAAGCAATATACGTACACTTGTGATAAATTAATTATGAGTTGAAACTCAAGAAAACCGAAATTATGAAGTTTCGCACGCGAACCCTAAAGAAAAAAACCCTCTCTTGGTCCTGACTAAGCGTACATTATTCTGGTTCAAAAACCTTTAGACTCTACAATTAACTAACTGCTCAGCCCTGCGCGAACTGTTACCCGTTGCAAGAGAGAGCAACGCAAATTAAAATTAAATGAATACCGCGATTTGCGCAAACTAATTCGAATTATCACGAACCGTGTGAAAAAGAATCTAAACCTCCGATCCGCAACGAAACTAACAGCGATACTCTGAATTTGTCCCTAGTTCTAGTAATTTCCAATAACTCACAAATCTAAGTCAGTTTGTGACGTCACCGTTACGTTACGGTCATTTATCCGTAAAGTTACCGCTTTGGCGAGAAGTTACCAGGTAAGAAAACCATCCTTCTTGAGACGGTCGCGCTATGACGTCACGCCGTAAGGTTACACACGTAGCGAAAGTTCCGGATAAGTCGCCCCTTCGTATAATAACCGGCTTTCTTCACCTAATTTCTCCACCCTGCTAAGTTCCCCCAGCCTGGTACAGCGTGCGAATGAACTTAGCCTATTGTTGAGCGCGAAGACGTGGTTATACCCTGATGATGTGATAACTTTGTCAAGTTCCCCCAGCCTGGAACAGCGTACGAAGTTTCCTAGGTTTTATACTACCTAGTAGTTGCTTGAAACGCCGAAGTGGAAAACGCAGAGAAGATCCTAGGTAGGCAGCTTGGCTCAGAAGATGGTCCCGATGTCGCCTCTTGTGACGTCAGAAATGAAATGGCTCCGTGCTGAGTTCTCAGGAACCTAGCTATTGCTAGCCAGCAAAATAGAGTCACTTAAGAGCGCTGGGCCATGACCAGCCTGAGCTCGAAGGCGACTCGTGAACGAGTGACGGCTGGGATCAAACGCTCGTCTTTTAATCTCTCATGAAACTAAATCATTCGCGAGAAGACGGGGTTCTGCGCGCCTAGCGAAATCCGGCCGAATCATTTATCGATCGATATTTTGATCGCTCTCTATAATGCCGATAATCGTAGCTCAGGTAGTCTACGCTCAGGCGCTTTATCTTCGCTCTATGGTTTTTATTAATCAGAGCTATGGTTGCCTACATATAGGTGTATTTATATGTAACGGCAGGCCATACCGTTACATAGTGATAAAAAAGTCCTTGAATTATGCTCTCAGATTCAGCATTTTTAAGTGGGACCAGAATAAGATACTTGGTAAGCTGGTCTTGAATCGATAATATATAATTATTTCCGGCACGGGTAGTTGGTAGCGGCCCGAAAATGTCCATAGCTATTTTGTCGTTCGGGTCAACTGGCGTATCAGGGATGATTGCTTCACTCTGATTTTTAATTCTGGTTGTTTTCTGCAGCTGACAGACTGGACATCTTTTTACAAAGTAATGTTGGGCCATGATGGATCCGTGTGCTTCCTTAATTACTTGCTTCTTCTCTTCGTTAGTTAGATCTCTCGTGGCACTATAGCAGGTATGAAAGCCTAAAGTTGGATAGCAATGACATAAAAAGCTTACCATTTCCTGGATTTTTATTTTTTCTAATGGTGTGATCATTGGGTCATGGAATTGCAGACGTACTATTCACGGTGGTCGGGAAGCAAAAAAAAGTCGGTCTGAAACACATAAGAAAAGTGAATGTGGCATGCTTTTTTTGGTACTTAGGAGTGCTCAAAAATCATTGAGACAAAATCTTATCAGATCCTGTTCGCAAGAAAATCACTTTTTTGTTCAGTCGAAAGTATCAAAAATCGGTTTTTTAAGAATATCTCCTCAGGGATTTGTATTTATGTATTTTATCATAAAAGTTGTTCTGACATGATTTATAGAAAATTAAATTCCCTTCAAAATGGGCTATGGAACTTTAAAAAATATCCATTGATTAACCGAGATACAGCGCATTTTCGTGAAGTCAATTAGTGGAAAAAATCGGTTTTTTCGAGATAATTTCTCAAAAATTTAATTTATCTATAATATGATTATCGGTGTTGGTAGAGGACTCAATTACCTTTAAAATGAGCACCTGTGCGTTAAAAAATGTTAAATAGCCACTGAGATATAGTGTCTCAAATTTGACCGTTTTTGTCATTTTTCACGAAAATCGTTGAAAATAAGGTTAAAAAAAAAAAGAAAAAAAGTTTCTAATCTGTGTCTCAGAACAAAATAAAACTATATAGACTCACCTAGGCATTGCTTGTTCAGTTTTTTCATGTGGAACTAAGTTCCACAAAAAGGGTCAACTTTGAGACACTATATCTCAGTGGCTATTTAACATTTTTTAACGCACAGGTGCTCATTTTAAAGGTAATTGAGTCCTCTACCAACACCGATAATCATATTATAGATGAATTAAATTTTTGAGAAGTTATCTCGAAAAAACCGATTTTTTCCACTAATTGACTTCACGAAAATGCACTGTATCTCGATAATCAATGGATATTTTTTAAAGTTCCACAGCCCAGTTTGAAGGGAATTTAATTTTCTATAAATCATGTCAGAACAACTTTTATGATAAAATACATAAATACAAATCCCTGAGGAGATATTCTTAAAAAACCGATTTTTGGTACTTTCGACTGAACAAAAAAGTGATTTTCTCGCGAACAGGATCTGATAAGATTTTGTCTCAACGATTTTTGAGCACTCCTAAGTACCATAAAAAGCATGCCACATTCACTTTTCTTAGGTGTTTCAGACCGACTTTTTTTTGCTTCCCGACCACCGTGTATTGTTAATTTTCGTTCTATAAAGTCTTTGGTTCTATAAAGTCTTTGGTTCTATAAAGTCTTTGGTGATTGCTGTCCATAATTTCCCATATGCATTCGGTTTCTTTATTTCTCGAGTTGCTGTTTTATTCTCCTGCCATTTGAGGTAATCTTGATAGAATCCAGCTTGCTGATCCAATAAGTTTTCTTCATCGGATATAAGATCGTCTGTGGCCAATCTTCTGGTGAGCCCTGAGTTTGCAGGTCGTCGTTCACTTGTGTTTTCGCCATCTGAAGGTTCACTTGCTGAATCGCTTGTTTCAAATACATTTCCTGAGGGATTGGTTATTGGAAACAATCGTGATAAACAGTCAGCAGCTTTATTTTCCTTTCCTTTTACATACTGGATTTCATACTCATATTCTTTTAACCTGAGTCTCCATCTTAGTAAACGGGATGAGGGATCTTTGACATTGTTTAACCAGGTCAGCCCTTGGTGGTCAGTTTGAATTTTAAATTTTCTTCCCAACAAGTACTGCCTAAGTCGTTTTACCGCCCAAACGATGGCTAAAAGTTCTTTCTCAGATGTGCTGTAATTTTGTTCTGCTGGATTGAGTGTTCTTGAAATGTAAGAACAGGAGTGTCCTTCTTGAGATAAAACTGCTCCTAGACCTGTGTTGCTAGCGTCGGTTGTTAGTAAAAACTCTTTTGAGTAGTCGGGATATTTTAGCACTGGAGCTTTACAGAATTTTTCTTTCAAGAGGACAAAGCTTTCCCGGCATTCAGCAGTCCAATTAAATATCTCATCTTTTTTCGTCAGTTCTGTCAGTGGCTTTGCTATACATGAAAAATTGCGTATGAATTTCCTGTAATAACCTGCGAGTCCTAGGAACGACTGTATTTCTTTCACATTCCTGGGTTGTTTAAAATTTCTCATTGCTTCCAATTTTGCTGCATTAGGTTTTACCCCATCTTTACTGATGACGTGACCGAGATACTCGAGTTCGGGACGAAGAAATTCACACTTATCAGGCTGTAACTTTAGGCCTGTGTGCCTGAGTCTTTCAAAAAGTGTCAAGAGGTTCTTGTTATGTTCCTCTAGAGTAGAACCAAATACAACTATGTCATCCAGATAGGCAAAACATATTTTTCCTGCCAGTCCCATTAATACCCCGTCCATCATTTGCTGGAATGTAGCAGGGGCATTTTTTAGACCAAAAGGCATCCTATTGAATTCGAAGTGTCCCTCCGGTGTTGAGAAGGCTGTGTATTTTTTGGATCCTTCTGCCATGGGTATTTGATGAAAACCGGAACTTAAATCAAAAGCTGAAAAGAATTTTGATTTTCCTAGTTGATCCTGAATATCGTCGATTACAGATAAGGGATATGCATCTTGATCGGAGTCCTCATTGACCTTTCTAAAGTCTATGACAATTCTCCATCTTTTTATTTCCGAAGAATCTCCTTTTTTGGGTACTACCCAAATGGGGGAATTGTAGAGTGACTTTGAATGCCTTATCACTTCTTTCTTCAGCAGATCTTCCATTTGTTTTGACTAGGTCAGTACAGGGAAGCGGGTCTCCTTCTAGATAGAAGATGTCATTATAAGCGGCTATTCCTTTCCATAAATTTTCCCGTACCTCGTCATCTATATGTTCTAACCTAGTTTTATTTTGTAAGTCAGTTAGTCGATGTCCAATGGTTTCTCCCTCTTGCTTGAGTGTTATCCTATGGACTTCCTTTATGTCTTGGATGCGATCATATTTAGGTTCTTTCATCAGAGTAGGATTTCTGTCATAATTATGGTATGGGACTATTAGTTGATTATTTTTGATTGCATAAATCCCATCCGGTATGTTGGGATCGTTTTCGATAAATAGTTCTTGGTCGGGTTCTTTGATATTTATTTTATTAATTTGGGCTGTGTTGTCACTGATGAATTATCCATCATCATATAAGGGTAGTTTTTTATTATCAAGAATTAAATATTTTGGTGTAATTGAGTATCTGGAATACTTTTTGAAAAATGATATCCCGATGATCCCAGCTTCCGGCAGAGGAAAATCATTCTCCACTATATGAAATAGATGTTTTTTACCAAGGTAATTAATATATGCGGCATAGTGTGAGAAGTTTTGATTTTTTTCCATGACAAAATATTTTTTCATGGGGAATATCTTAACTTCCTTTGGTACATATTTCTCCTTTATAATATTAATCGCTGCACCAGAGTCGACGAGTAAACTGTATGTCACTCCCTGTGAGTTTTTTCCTAAGATAGATAATAATCTTCCGCTGATGTTTGAAACTCTGCATTTTCCTCGTAGTCTACTTACTCGTTTAGTTCTTCTTCTTCTTCCCTCTGGATTCTCTATCTCCTGTATGTTTCTTACAGGGTTCTGTGGAGGACGACTTTGGAATTGTCCCGATGGAAAATTTGGGTTTTTATTATAGCACTGCGTTGCTAAGTGTCAGAGTTTCCCACACTTGTGGCAATTTAAATTCATTCTTTGTTGAAGCGGCATCTTTAAATTGGGTACTTCCGTCCCGAACATGTAGTTGCTGGCAACCTGCTGTGTTTGGAAAGGCAGCTTTGCCGAAGGGACACTGCTGCATAAGACCAATACCTTCTCACTTGAGTGGAGAATGTAAAACCATTTCGTGAACAAAATTAAATTGTAGCTTTGAGAAAAAACAAATTGAAAAAAAACCTCGGGTGGGCTAGATTCACCCCTTAAGTCTGATTAGCGTTACGATATCAACAATATAGTTTATCTCTTTTGATAATTATCTCTAATCAATGTTTTTAACAATCCGCTAAATATTTTTCAGCCCCTACATTCTCGAGCCTACAGATCCATTGTTCCAATTAGTCGGATCGAAGTATTTAAGAAAGGTATGCTATTAACAACATAATTTTTAATTTAATATTCGTCTGGACGTAAGGTTTTAAGTGTCATACAATATGAATCGTACATACAATATGCATCATCAAAATCTGCGACAACAGATTTGTGGTTAGACTTTTCCGTTTTTGACGGTCATCCGGGAGAAGGTCCATTAAACTAGCACCTCCACAATCGAATTTATGTATTTCCATTATCTCATAATTTTGGGATTTTTTGGGCTTTTTTTGGGCACCAGTAAAAATTTTTGGGCTCCTTTACATTTTTCAAAAAATCGATTTTGCTGTGGAGGTGCTAGCTTACATTAAGCTAGCACCTCCATCGTCTTAAATCGCAAAATAAAAAAAAATCAATTGAACCATAATTTTCGGTTTTTTTTGGGCTCCACCCCTTCATGCCAATATCTACCCCCTTAAAGCCGTACATATGGGCATTTCTCTACAATTTTGCATTTTGGTGATGATGCACAGTTTCGCCCACAATCGATAAGAAATGCTACACTTGAAATCGATTTTCCACAAGAAAATATACTATTTTAAGGGTTACTGTAGTATTTCAATTGATTCGAACTATTATCCATCCGTTACAACCCTTGAAACCACCTAAAATACTAGAAGTGAATGTGATGATTTATGACTTTACAATTTTTCACGCGCTGAATTTTTCTTACCGAAGTTTTTTGTGGGCTGAAAATTTTTTGTAGTCATCTTACGTATATTAATATCCAAAAAATATATTTTAGATAGGTGTACCTGTCATGTGGAAGTTGAAAAAAATTCCCAAAGTTTTGATGATAGATTATTGAAATTTATCTAATGTTTACTTTTGTGCCCGTAACTTTTTTACCGTTTGGTTATCAAAAAAAATAAAAAGGGTATAAAATATTCTACTTGGTCTACTCTATAAAATATCATCAAACCGAAACATGTGCCTATAATAGATCCACAGTATGGGACTTTTGAAAAATAGTATCGGAAAAGAAACTCAAGGGAGAAACTCACTTTTTCAGCTGGCACACTTATTTATCGATAGCTAGGTGGAATTTTATGTTGGAAAACTGTTCTTTTACACTTGCATAATATGCTGGTAAATCGGTAAGTGCGTAAACGAAGTCCAAATGAGTTTTCAAGACGATAATTCTGAGAAGTCAAAATTTGAAAAAAAAACGAAATTTACACAGACACTATTTTTTCTCTTATTGTGGATAAAATTTAACTTTTTCGCATCAAAACAAAAGAAGGTAATATAATTAAACATGTTAACCTCTACCCTGAGGATATTTGTTGTTGTAATTCAATCTGAAATCGGAGCAGGTAAGTTTGATTTTACTAAATTATAGCAAACATTCTAAAGTGTTTCAACTATATACAATATGCATTTTGTATATCTATTCATATTTATTATTATTAGCAGCAGCTAATACCTTCTATGTACAACTATGGAGCTTGATCGACAAAGGAAACTTGAGGCAAAGCGTTTCAAAATACAAGAAGAACGAAAAAAGGAAAAGGAAAAACGACAAAATGAAATTCGACGGCTTAATAAGAAAAATGAAATTGCAAGGAATGCCCGCATTACAACAACTGAATACAAACAGATATTAAAAGATAAAGAACAGGACGCTATACAGAATAACTCACTTATTCCTGATGTAAATAATTTCAGTGAGACAGGTATGACTGATGACTCATATTATTGATATTCACACGAATATTGATGAAAATTATGAAATTATACAAAACTCGACTATTAATAACAGTAGAGTGAATGATAATAGTT
>UCOK01019957.1:0-60209 GCA_900474325.1 Synergus umbraculus
ATTTAATAGTAAAAATTTTGCATTAAAAATATAATTATTTTTTTTTTATCATAAATACCTTAAATACATTTTCTTTGAAAACTTATACGTAAAAAATCTTTAATTTTTAGATTCTATAAAAATAACTTGTATATGGTGTTTTAAAAGAACCTTCTAAAAATTGTTTTTAAGATGATTACATGTATTTAACATTTCTCACTATATTGAATCACCTCAATAATGATATTAAAGTATAAAAAAATTGTATTTGTACGACTGGCATAGTACTGCTCCGTTTGTGGAGCCAAACTTTTGCCAGTACTGGTTGAATTGCCAATTATCCACCGGAGTAGTACTGCTCCGTTCGTAGAGCCTGCATTTTGCCAGTACTGGCGAATTACCGATTATCTGTACTGGTAAACTGTACTGGGCCAGTACTGACCCGATGGTGAAGTCCGGCGGAGTACAGAAATTTCTACCTGGGTACACACTCACATCCACACACACACATGTACATCTGGACAATTGATTAGAATGTTCTATTAAACATTTATCACGTGAGGAAAGTTTAATTAAACGATTTTAAAAATATTAGAAAATGTATCGAAAACAAAGCTTCCCCTATGAGGAAGCAAAAAACACTGAAAAAAAATTAATTTTTTTTCTTTTTTCGATTTTTGTCCGCCATTTTGTTATTTTTCATAAATATTAAGCTAGGCGTTACCGAGATTTCCCTGGTACCGTTTACCCTTTTGATTTTGAGAAGCCTATGCACGGTCATTATTTTTAATGTAAACATGGAATAAAGTTAATAAAAAAAAATTTGTACGTAGTTTAAGACATATTCTATCATACCTAAAAATATTTATTTCCATATCTTTCATGATATATCAAAAAAAATGTTCAAAAGTAGCTCTTTTTTTTAGCATATAAAGTAGTGTTACGTCCTAAGAATCGTAACACATCTCCAAACTCCAATAAATAGTAAAGGAAACGGTGGTTCTTCCTTGTTTTAGATAGGGAAAAAGGATTCTCTATACTGGGATGAGGATAACCGCCTTGATTCAAATAAAAACTCAAAGATTTAAGATTACAAATATTTATTTAATTACTATTACAAGACAACCCACTTCAGAAAAGTATCTCTTCTACCAAGGAAATTGCTTTCCTTACCTTAATATTTTTATATAGTTTTTGGATCGAAACTCTTTCTCTTTGCCCTAGAAAATGGACTCTGGTTCCTCCTGGTCCAATCCTGGGTGATGGATGTCACTCGGGATTAAAGAGGTTTTCCGCACAGAGTTTAAGTTTAAAAGACTTCAGAAGACTAAATCTCACATTAGATGATTCCACTTCAAGTGGTAAAAACAGACTAGGGACTCAGCAGACTAAGCAGATGAAAACGGACTCCACAGATGAAAACAGACTGACTATTTGAGCCTGAATCCTCTGTTTTTACATCCTAGTTTTCCCATTAATTAGACGATACCAAAATGGCCGCTAAGCATTGCTAGGGAAAGTTGTCATTTACGGGGTTGAACTGCGCAGCTTCCATTAATTTATGTTTTCCTCAAATCATGATGATTCAGAGGCAGGTGGCCGGATGTGTTAAAGTACTTTGGCCTAGATGAGTCATAAGGGTCGATGTATTGACTGTATTCAATAGAAGTGACCACAGAGAATTGGTGTTTTTCTCGTGGGTACGAATCGCAGGTATTAGAACAATGAGTCAGGTTTGGGTTGACATTTAGAAAATAGGTCGACCCTGATTTAAGATAAGGAGTGTGCGTTCCGCATCGTTTTAATAGATCCAAGTACTTGAATTATATGATACCTTGAAAACGAGTTTCCTGAAGGGTGTGTGTTTCATAATATTCGAATGGCTTGAGAAACTAGAAACTAGAAACTAGACGCGTGAACTAAGATTAAAGATTTCATGTTAGAACTAGACACTTCGCAACGGAAAATAACAGTAAGTTGACTGCAGGCGTAGAGTTGAATTACGACCGCGTATACTACGGAAACCTGTTGGGTTGAATTTATTTCATAAAACAGGAATTTCGAAGTTTTCCAAGTTTGTATTATATAATATAAATTTAAAAAAAGTGTGGAAAAATCTCTCACCATAAAAAATAAATTTCCACTTGAAGGTCTTAAAAAATGAAGAAATAAAAAAAAGGGAAGAGGCTTTGATGAAACTATGCAAGAATATTATACTAAAAACTACATCCAGTGTTTGGTATTATAGTAACTTGTTACAAGTAACTAATTTACTAAAAAGTTACGTTTTTAGTAACATTTAGTGACTCGTAACTTAAGTTTTCGTTATTTTAAAGTTACTTTTTGTTTTTTATATATTTCCTATTAAGAGAGGTTTATGGGTCATGTGATAAAAAAAATTAAAAAATAAAGCGTACAGGCGACGAACAACAGAAAAAGAATATCGCCTTGCGAATAAAAATTTATCAATGCAGTTCATTTAAAAATTTATTTACTTTCTAAATACAAACTTTACTTATTTATCTTTTATAGTTTTGAAATCGGAATCTATGTTAAATTCCGATTTTCCAGTATACAGTTTGGTTTAATTGGTCAACAGTTAAAGAAATTCAAAATTTGATGTGAAATATGGCAACATAACACTACAACTTTTTACCCGATTGAAAAATGCCTAAAAAGAATGAAAAAGTTTCTGTTTAATCTAATTCGCTAAAGCAGTCGTTCAATTGGTTATATTTTCTCCACAGTTTTCTCCACAGTTATAGTTCAGTGTAATCTCAATTGAAAACAAAATCACTAAATTCTAAAACTAGTGCTAGGTTGATACTTGATGACAATGCGCCATATAGCAAAAATCTTAACGAATCTAACCAATTATAACGCTGCTATTTTCACCAACCTAACTCCCTTCTAGTATTTAACAGTGAACCCGGTAATTAGGAAATATTTATCAGAAGAATGTCTTGAAATACAGACTAGTCTGGAAGAAAAAGGGAGAATCTAAGAATCAAAAGGGTCCCAAAGAACAACCTTGTGTGATAGTGGAGTCCCGAAGGTAGGTGGTGTACTGTGGGGGATAGAGAAAGTTCCTTAGAATCCAGAGGGATAGACAAGGACCCCGCGGGAATGGAAGATAGATCGAATTTCGAGTAATAAATGGAGTCCAATAGGACAGATGAATTCTGGAGGTAGAGAAGAATCCCTTATAGGTAGATTATAGGTCACGAAGGATAGGGGAGACGCAAAGTGTAAGAGATTTCGTGAGTAGAGACCCGTAGGATAGAGAGGGTTTCGGGAAGTAGAGGGTGTCATTATCAGAGAGAAATCTCAAAAGATAGGCTAGTTCAGATTGATAGTGGAGTCCGTATATTATAACGAGTAGTTATTCCAGGGGAGACAATGGAACGTGGTAGGCTGGAAGCCCTAGAAAATAGTGATATATCCCAAACTTTACGATCATCGTTTTGCCGTTTATTTTAAGTAAAGCCCTTTTATTTTCGAGCCATATAAGGTATTAGAAATCATCCAACGATCGTAGCGTTGATGATTCACCTTATTTTCGACGTTTTCGTTCGTCGATGAAAACAAGTGACGAGTCTTCAGCGAAATCATCGAGGATCCTTCGAACCCGTCAATCATCGTTGATGGGATTATTCGAGTTTCCAGTGTTCTCCAGAGATTTCATCAGTTTCTATCATCGACGTGCAAGAGTGTTTTTCTTTGAGTGTCAGTGCGCGTTTTAATTCTAGTTCGTTTTCGTTCGCCAAATTCTGTGCCCACTGGGTAACCATTAAAGATCTTGTAACAATAGGTGAAGTCATACTGACACAGAAGTTAACAATAGGCGACCACAAATAGGATTTGGAAGGTTATCTCGCCTCTTCACCCGTAAAGAAATGAGAGTACTGCATCATCGCGTTATGTGGCAGTTGTCTAGCAAAAGGGGTCTCCGTCCTTTTACAATTTTACAGTCCTCCTGGCGGTAAAACGGTCCAGGCGTTCTTTGGGACGTCTCGGTTCCCGGCCTTCCTTCGCCTTAGGAAAACTCCTGGGGAAGTAACTGGGCTTCGGCGTCTCTTTTGAGCACTAGGAGCGTCTAGCTCAGATTTTGAGCAGAAAGAGATTCGTGAATGCCTAGCTCTGGTGCGGGTCAAGACAAGACTACCAAGTGACAAGTTGCTCAGTGACACGCCCACTTGGATTTGGGTATTTTCTTATCATCGATCGAGCCTCCGGGTAAGGGATATTTGGCCCAGTGTAATATTAGCGAGAAGAGGCCTTTCGGTAACATCCATGTAACATGATATAGGGGATTTCATGAGAGATGAGATCTCGACAAATAGAAGGGATCCTGAAGGACAGAGTATAAGTCTCGTGGGATAGGGTATTGTCCCGATGGTAGGGGATTGTAAGGAATAAGGGGTTTTCATTGGAATAGAGGAAGTAAGGTAAGACAGAAAGGGGCCTGGAAAATAGGGTGCGTCCCGCGAAAAGGAATCTCGAAAGACAAATTAGTCTCGAGGAATAGGGGGAATTCTATAAAATAAAGGAAGTCACATGGAGTCGAAGAACTCCAGACATACCTACAGACATGGTCCCATGAAAAAGGGGAAGTTTCAAGGGATAGGGATATTTTGAGGTATGGGAGGAATTCCATGATATAGAATGAGTTCCAAATAATAAACCGAGTTACATGATAGATTAAGACAGATCGGAGATTCTCGAAGAGCAGATGGGTCCTGTGGGTTAGTGAAGTCCAGAGAATAGCGTTATTACGAAAAATTTGGAGAGTTTCTTGAAATTGAGGAGGCACTAAAGAAAAACAGAGAACTGAGAGATATGTAAAGTGGAGTCCTGAGAGTTAATGGATCCCATGGAATAGACAGGATCCCAAGAGATAGAAGAATATTCTCTAAGGTACAAGGAAGCCCCTAGGGATAAAGATTAATCCCGTGATGCAGATCAGGCTCCCGAGTAAAGGTGAAATTACGTGATATGTACAAAGAAAGAGGCGAAGGAGAGGGAGATCTCAGAGGGTGTCAAAAGGGAAAAAGTAAGATGGACAGACAGAAACCGTGACACACGACTAAAACCATAAGGGGTTCTTTAATTTTTCCTGAATTTTTTTTTAATTTTTTTTTTTCGATTTTTATTCCAGAAACCAAATTATAATTTGCCGTTTTGAAAGTTTGAAATTTTCTTCCGAATGAAGTACGGAATAGTATTTGTTAGTGCCCAGAAAAGACGAGCCATGTAGGTACTATATTAGAAAAGGCGTCCAAACTTACTGAAGACAGCTGTCTACCATACAGTGAAATTATTGCCTGCAGAATCTTCCGAGCACGTACCACATAACTTGTACACAACATGTTCCACAGATTGAGTATATATTTGTTCTGTAGTACAACTTGGGAAAATAGTTATTATGGAAAATGATAGCAGCATCTCTCGTCTAGATGTCACAGTTTTTATCTGATTTTACGTTTTCTTTTTTTTATTTTGTTTCCTTATGGGCATGTGATACTTTACCATAAGAGCAATTTAGTTTATCCAATTATACATTCATAATAATGAATATTTTTAGCGAATAAGAGTCAATAAACCTTCCTCTTATGTACACGAAGGTTTGTTGACTCTTATTACCTAAAAATATTTATTATTATGAATGTATAATTGAGTAAACTAAATTGCTTTTATGGTGAAGTATTACATACCCTTATAGAGGAACCTTTGTAGTGGTGACAAAATCAAGTTTTCAAAGAAAGGCTGTTTTGAACATATTTCAAGGGGAATATGTGTAATATAATGTCCTGAAAAATTGTCTGGATGTGTGTATGAATCTATGTATGCATGTATGTTTATATGTATGTATTTATGTCACGATCCTGCAATATCTGGAGAACGCGTACAGATAAATTGATGAAATTTTACACAGTTATTTTACTGTATGGTATGCAAAATTAAATTTCTTACAAGGGTCTAACAAAATATTTAATTTTACAAGTTTTATGCAATTATAATTTTAGTAAAATTTATTGTCCAACTATAACTATTCAAATAATCAAAATTCAAAGCAGATGTAAGAAGAAAAAAGAATCCTTATGTCAAAAGGAATCGATTGACCTATAGAATTAATGTATTATAATGAAAAATAAGAAAATTATGTTTCATTTTAATGTTTAAAATTAATTTTTCGAATATATAACTTCTCAAATATTTAAAATTTAAAGCTGATGTAAGGAAAATGAAGTTTTTTTGTGTCGAGACGAATTGGTTGGTCTATACATATGAATTAATAAACGTAACCAGAGCGATTTTTGAAATTTTTTAAAAACAAATGTGCGTTAAAAAATATGGAAGAAAAAATAGGAAATTTCAAATTATTATTTTTGTTATTATATTAAAGTGCAAACAATGAAAGTATTCCGAAAATCGTAACATTTATAATAATTTGATAATCCTGAGCCATTGAAAGTATTGTATTATAAAGAAAAATGCATATTTGGACAATTTCTTAATAACAATTGCTGTTAACAAATTGAAAGTATATTTTATACTACTGAAGTATACCTCTGTCTTTATTAGTATCGTGTGATTGAAACAAAAATTTATTTCAACGAAAAATGTAAATTTTGACGATATGTTTATGTATTTTGTTTGTAACAATTATAAATGTTGATCATATCCAATTTTTTAAATATATTGCGTCTTTTTAATTCCTTTGGGTTTTATGGAGAAAAAAACTACAACACTAATAAAAGAGGAAAAACCACATATTCGTTTATAAAATTTGTGTACAGAAAAGTTTTGTTAATTCAAAAAATTATTTACATTTGGTGAATATTTTCCATATGCATGAGTTTTCGACGATTTACGGAATATTTTCATTGTTTGCAGTTTAATGAAAAAAATAATAATTTGAAATTTCCAATTTTTCTGCCATTTTTATTAACAGCAATTTATTTTTTTTTTAATTAACAAATCGGTCTGCTTAAATTTTTCAGGAATTTAAGTTTGCGTAATAATAAAAAAAAAAGAATGAATCGGATAAAAACTCTGACCCCTAGACGAATTTGACTGTAAAAACCCAATTCTGAAACACCATGGACCGACGAGGCAAAAGGTTCGCTCATAATTGAGTCCCATATCTCCGTAACTATCAGCCGGTCTATTTTGTCCTTATAGGATTTTTTTTTGTAAAAAAAAACTAAGTCTTCATGTAAAATTAGTTTTGATATCCGAATGTGGGTTGAATTCGAATATGTGAATTAAAAATTAGTGGAACGGAGATTATGTTTGAAATAAATAAGTAGAGAACATGGATTCAGTTCAATGTAAAAGGTTTATTCGTAAAATAAAGTTAAGAAAGTTTACAAAGTAGGTTTAGTTTAAAAGGTAAATTCTAATAGCAAAGGGAAGTTCGGGGTTAAGCAGTGTTACTGCTTTGTTGTGGGTCGGATGGGTAGTCGCGTTTGGGTGGCGACTGATTGGGATAGGTAACTATCGCAGGGATAGTGCGTGATAGGTAGTCGCAGCGATGTTGGGAGACACTCCACTGGTTGGAAAAGTCAGGGAGGACCTGGCTGGGGACCGGTCGGAGACGAACTGCGCGATCTTTATGCTTTGACACTGATTTTTATAGATCCGGCTGGGTCTTCCTCTTCCTACGGCCTGTCGGTGATTGGCCCATAGGAAAAAGTGGGGAATCTCTCGTAGAGTTGCCGAAGTGAGAGCAACAATTTTTCCCTATTGGGAATGTAAAGTTGTATTGCGGCCAATGATGGTCGCTTCGTGAACTAAAAAACATGGTCGTCAGCAGTATACAGGGTACACTCGACTTCCCCTATAGTAAAGAAGTCGAAACCAGAGTCGTTCCCAATAGTAGAAAAATTCCTTTCCTCAAATTTTACATCAATTGCGCATGCGTTACATCAAATACAAATACAGCCAATCAGATGCCGATCGCAACGCATGTGCAGTAGTTATCAAGTGTTAATTGTGAAATATTCTGATTACTATTGGGAACGAAATGTCTTTACTATTTGGAACATGTTACTATTGGGAACATTACTATTGGGGAAGTTGAGTGTATACAGTTTTTAATGCTTATATCTGAGGAAGACGATATTGTGCCTTTAAAAATTGAGAATTGCATGAAGTTGCAACAGTCAGTACATGTAACTTTGTGATTAAAATAGTTCAACAGATGTGATTTGACAACATTTTTTTCGGCCTTAATTATAATATTAATTTTTAGTTGCGACTCCCCTAAGAAACAATATTGACGTGTATACTGAGGCCGGCCATGTTTTTTTGCGACACGAGCGCCCTCCGTCCCGCGAATGTTATTTTTTTTCCCAATAGCGAGCGCGGACTATGAAGAGATCTCGTGCGAACGGGAGTGACAATTTGTTACTATCGGGGAGCACGGATGTTGTAGAAAGACCTACGCAACTAAAATTCTTTTAGGAGGACTTAGAAATATTTTCTAAGTTATTGACAGATTCTCGCCAGAACGTTTCATGATTATGAAAGTATTTATAATCATGAATACATTTTTAGTGGACGTCAGTTTAAAAAAAATGAAAAATGAACCATTGAGAGAAAAACTTAAATAAACATTTAAGGGGTTATTCTACTTTATATGTTTAAAAAAAAAAGAGCTATTTTTCAACTTTTTTTTTGAGTATGTCAAGAAAGATATGGATATAAATATTTTTAGGTATGATAAAACATGTCTTAAAATACGTAAAAAAATTGTTTTTTATTTATTTTAATGCATTGTTATTGTTTTAAACGCGTTTTTCAAACGGTACCAAGGATTTTATGAAAAATATTCGACCGATCCTTATAAAATTTAAACCACACATTCTACTCATATTGAACTAGGTCTGTTGCCTATAATTAAATCCGCCATTTTGTTATTTTTTCATAAATATTAATTATTATAGGCAACATACCTAGTTTTAGTAATACTGCACCGAAAAAAAAAGTTTCTTCGTTTCAGAGGATTCCTCTTATTCTGATGCAAGTTTTTCTCTTAATTTTAGAGGATTTTTCTCTTCTAAAAAGGAATCCTCTCAAATAAAGCGGAATCCTCTTAAAATAAAAGGAAAAATCCTCTGAATTTAAAAGGTTCCTTTAAACAGTTTTTTTATTTTTCTAGGTTATATTTTAGGGTTTCTAAAATCAATAATGCATTTTTAACTTACAATTTTTATTTTATTGAAAACAATTTTTTAATTTTACAATTTAAAACGTAGCGACACCATTAAACTAGTACTTCGTAGTGCAATTACTAATTTCAGTGGTTGGTGCGAAAGAAAGTCCTTCTGCGCGAGACATTCCCAGTCTTCTGTTTTTTGTAATTCAAATGAATAATAATGATTACTGAAACCTATTGTTTTTAGTACTTTTACTTTCGAAAGACTCAAAGTAAGAACCTAGACCCAATTGTGATAAAAACGTTGCTAGCTTCGATTCCATCCTGGCACTTTTGGGTAACACGACTGAACACAACTGACACGACTGAAACGACCAAGAACGCGACGCGAATAGGTTAGGTTATTACGCCTCACTGACGTCACTGAGGGCGCTGACTTCGCATGTGCAAGTCCTGCAGTGGGATTCCGAGCTCAAAATCCGAACGGATCTCTCTTTTTAACACCGTAGGATAGAAAGAGAGGTCCGTTCGGATTCGTGTGCTCGGAATCCCACTGCTGTTCTAAGAGTAAATCCTCTCAGTATTAGAGGATTATTCTCAGTCTGAGAGAAAATTGCAAAAGTAGTTATTTTGTCACCTCTATTTTTAAAATTAGAGGAAAATAATATAATCCATAGAGGAATATACTCATTTTTATAGGAAAATATGAGAAGATTCTATAAAAGGAATTTTCCTCTTAAACGAAGAAACTTTTTTTGGTTTTTTTTTCAGCTAGCCGTTACCGAGATATCCCTGGTACCGTTTACCCCTTTCATTTTGAGAAGCCTACGCACGGCCATTATTTTTAATAGAAACATGGAATAAAGATAATAAAAAAAAATTCTTTTATGTAGTTTAAGACATATTCTATCATACCTAAAAATATTTATTTCCATATCTTTCATGATATACTCAAAAAAAATGTTCAAAAATAGCTCTTTTATTTAGCGTATAAAGTAGAATAACCCTTTAATTCAGTAATTTTTTTATGAAAATAAAAAAATAATAAAAAATTAATATAATAGGTATAATAAAAGGGCATAAAAATTCCTTTCGAAAGGACTCATCAAAAATTCAAATCGCATTTTTGAAAGAAAGTTATAGCAGTTTGAAAAATATCGCTACCCACCTTAGGGGTGAAACTTTCACCTCCTGTAGTTTTGAAAGGGATGGTAACAAATCTGATTTCATGCTGAGTAAGAAAAATTATTTTCTTCTTTTTAGTGCATTTTTTATTCTAAAAGTCTATATTCTTTTTTTTTACTTTCAGCATCATAGCTAGTTATCTTGCAACTAGTAGAGAGTGCAAATATGTATTTCCAAGAAGAAAAATGTCATGCGTTTGATGTTTAAAAAATGACCAACTGGTCTCATCTCAGAGTTACCTCAAAAAGCTTTTACTTTAGACAACCAATGAGCTAGCTTAATAGTTAGTTCACAGCAAATAGGTTAAGATCTTTTTTATGTAAAAATCGATCCAAGTTTATAACCAACGTGCGAACACGCTGTATATAAAAAAAAACCACGCATTTCATTATTTTCATTAGAAAAAATCTATTAACTCGTAATATCGATTTTCATAGATAAAATCCATTATTTCGATCCAGTCGAGTAAATGAAGAAAGAAACAAATAAATATAAACATGAATAGACTTAAATTTAATCAAATCAGAACTTTATTTCGATTATCATTGCAAATTTTGCTCTGTTTAATAACAGCATCAAAACACAAGCTGTCCTTCATTTTGATGATTAAAAATTAAGAAAAGTAAAAAGTAGTATTTAATAAAATAAGATAATTGTTTAAAATTTTTTATTTTTCCGAAACTGGTTATTGTAATATATTAAAAATAACGATAAAAATGTATTTCAGTTAAGTGAAGATATGCAAACTGGAATCTTCTTCTTCGGTATGAGCAACAGTTTGGTAAATCCATTAATCTACGGAGCGTTTCATCTCTGGCCACAAAGACGATACCAACGTAATCACTACAGGTAAGAAAAATAATTGAAATTCACTTGAATTTGTTATTCAGTGGACACAAATATTTGGAATAAAAAAAATCTGCCCACTTCACAGGCACATACTGTTTACACCATGAAGTAGTATAAGGAGACCCAACGCCATGATTAGACTTGGCCCCAAATCACTGTCGCTCTTCCTCGGATTTTCATTTTGATAGCTACAAGAGCGCCCCTTTTATGAAAAATCGCAACTACGAAGTGTCGTCTGCTGTGGAGTGCGTCTATAGTGTTGTTGAGGTTAGGTTTCCCTGTGTAAACGGTCATCACAAAACCAGGAGGTGTAATTTACTTAATTAATTGTAATGTTATCTAAACGGAAGGCGCAATAAAAAATGGAAATGTAACTATTGAAATTGCATTCATGTTTAGTGTAAATTATATGAATGCTGAAATTCGTTTTATTCTTGGTTTAATTCATTATTACTCCAACATCGCAGTCGACGTGCACGAAAGTTGACATCGTAAATAATCATAATAAAAGTTTACGAAATTATGTATAATATTTTTATACAAATTTGTGTACATTTTGCAATACTTACCGCGTGCGTGGTGAGAAAAAACTTAGTTTCCGTCCATCTCGCTCTATTTGAGCCTTAGTACCCGAATCACAATCTTTATAAAAATAAATCGGCATATTCACGAAGAAAGTTTACATTTTATTCATTTAAAAAAACATGAAAACAACCACACATATACAATTGCACAAAGTACAGTTTAGGTTATGTTTTTGAATTTCAAATTTTCTTCGTAATTCCTCCATTTCACGTCCGTAGCGCTCTTGGAGCTATCAAAATGAAACTCCGAGGAAGAGCGACAGTGATTGTGGGGCGGCTTTTCACCAGCAAATGCACAGGCGTTGGGTCTTCTTAGGATGCCGTCCTATGGTAACAGAAAATGCAAAGCAGAAAGCAGAAAATCATTAGAGTGAAAGAGAAAGAAAATCTGCCTGTCTCCTTCACTCTTATGATTTTCTGCTTTCTGATTTGCGTTTTCTGCTACCATAGGACGGCACCATTATACTACTTCATGGTTTACACATCGCGCTTTGCATTCTGGGTTGCGCGCTTGCGCCCTCTTACCAACCTTTATCGTTGCAATATACTTTTTGTTTTAATTACTTTCGTTTTAAATTAAGAGAAGACCTAAGTTACATAATGTTCTATCCACCTTAAGAAACAAATTCTCATAAATAAATAGTTAACAAGTTTAAGCGCACCTGCGGCACAAGATTTGTTCGTAGCATTTCGCGCTCTGAAGTATTTAATCATCGAGCTCCGCGGTCAATGCTATTTTCGTAATATTTTCTCATTTTTCACGTTTTTTAATAGAGAAAGTGAATATTTTATTTTTTTAGCATTTGGCTCCAAATTTGAATTTTCAATGTTGTCATATTGTCATGCGTTATTTGGCTTCTTATTTTCGTTTTTTTTTCAATTTTCGAAATTCTATAAGTCTGGTAATTTTATTACATTCATATCAGAGAATGTATTAGATTTTCTCAAAATTTGACTCCCCCCATTTTTGTCAAATGTCCAAGTTTTGTGATATCCTGAACCCGAAAAAACATATTTTACGAATGTGTCTTTTAGTCTGCTTGCGTCTGTATATCTGAATGTAGATTTTAGTTGTTAACACAATAACTTTTGAAAGAATTGACAGATTGGATTGGCCTTTGGTATACTCTTTTAGTGTCTCAAAATTAAGGGGTTAGTACCAAAGAACATTTTTGAAAAATTGATTTTCTAAAAAGTGCAAATTCTTATAATAAATACATCTAGAACTGTTGGCTTAATCGTTATTTTGGTCATAAATATCGAGAACAGATCGAAAAATGCAGAACAACGTAAGCATCTTGAAGCGTTTGAAGCAAATGACCTTAAAAATTGAACTCAAGGTCAAAATTGATGGTAGAGTTAAATGGCCCTCTCGATCCTGGTCAACTAAACGCGTTTTTCTTGAAATAAAGTTTTTCGACCTGGCGTGCATGATTCAGAAAAAACTATTGGACCGATCGTGCTGAAATTTGGATATGTTATTCTACACATATGTCGTTATGGCATGAACCAAAATAATAATTATTGATTAATATTTAACCCTTTTTTTAAACAATTTACGGTTTAAAAAAAGGTGAAAAATTTTCAAGTCGGCCATTTTGTATTTATTTTTTTTCGGATTTCAATTATTTTGGTTCATGCGACAGCGACATATGTGTAGAATAACATAACCAAATTTCAGCCCGATCGGTCCAATATTTTTTTCTGAATCATGCACGCCAGTTTTTAAAATGGGTAACTTCCGGCAGCATTACCAGCCAGATTTATTATTAAAAAAAGAAAGAAATTTTTGAAATAGTGTTTTATATCTATACACTGGTCACTCAATTCCAGTTCACTCAGTTGTAGTATTCCTAGAACTTGGGTTCGCTCCCAAACTTTGACAAGAGAAGGGTGGAGTCGAAAGGGAGGCGTCGCCAGCTCGGTACTACCGTAGCTACAAAGGGTGCAATACTCTAAGTGAGTTTTCACTGTGGTTCACTCGGTCCACTCATTCGCGGAAAGTAACCAATCAGATACAACCCTTTAAGGGCATGTATTACTTACCCGATCCCTACCTTACCGACATTTTTTTCTATGTAACGCTACGTCTACATTTATAAAGATATCAAGTTGAACATTTATAAAATTGAAGAAAATATGATAATGTATACTTTTCTGGTCTTAAATTTTTGTAAAAATAAAAAATTTTTTTTTTAAATGTCAATATTTAGGACCAGAAAAACATACCTTAAAGCTTTAGCTTCAAATATAGAAATTTTCAATGTGGTATCTCAATAAATGTAGACGTAGCGTTAAAAAAAAAAATGTCGGTAAGGTATAGGAATCGGATAGAAACATTATATGATACCAGATAGAATTCGGGTAGGGGCCGGATAGAAATCAGATAGTATCTTGCAGATCCAGATACGAATCGGATAGAAATCGGATATAAACATTACACGATACCAGATAGAACTCGGTTAGGAGTCGGATAAAAGTCGGGGACAAAAATCGGGTACAGTCCGGCTAGGACCAGATAGGAACTCACTTCAATCCGGTTCTTATCCGATTCCTATCTCACATTTTAAGCAGGGTAGGGATCGAGTAAGTAGTACATGCCCTTAAACGCAACCAATCAACCGTTTGCGCCATGCGCGACACATGAGCATCAATGGACATTATTGTGGAGCCCGTAAAGGGGACACTGGTACATACGACCCTGATTTCTTTACCTGTGAAATTCACTCACGACGAGTCTTGGCGAACCGAGGCAAGACTACAACTGAGGGATCGGTGTAATCATGTGTGAAAAGATAGAATCAGTAATATAAATTTTAATTTGATAAAAAAATTCTTAATAAAAAAGATGAAAACTTTGGTACTAACCCCTTAAGTTAACATTCCTTGGCCAGCCATTTTGCACAAAAAGACAAGTAGGTCTGCGCGAAATATATTAACCTGCTTTATGGGGAAAAATAAAATTCCAAACTAAACGCATTTTTTAGGAGTTTTGATTCCTTGTTTTTTTTTTATTTAGTTTTAAAGGCGAATCCACACGCCGACTCTCACTCTTGTTCCGCGCGTAAATTTTTTCCATGAGTAAAATTGGTGTCGCGTCCCCACCAACTTACCCAAGTCGTGTCGCGCTAAATTAAATTTATAAAGTTTTGTAAAGGCCTGATTACACGCTTTTAGGAAAATGTCCTTCTTCTCACTCTACCATATGACTATCCCATAAGTTTGTCTCATTCTCGCACATTTTCCACTTTGCATGCGGAAAATGTGCGAGAATGAGACAAACTTATGGGATAGTCACATGGTAGAGTGAGAAGAAGGACATTTTCCTAAAAGCGTGTAATCAGGCCTTAACTGATTGAGAATGCGGTAAATGGGTGCAACTTGGTGGGAATGCGACACGACTTGGGCAAGTTGGTGAGGATGCGACACCAATTTTACGCGCCGAAAAAATTTACGTGCGGAACAAGAGTTAGAGTCGGCGTGTGAATTAACCTTAATGTGTAGAATAGTTCCCGATAGAGATCCTAAAAGTCGAGTTGAGACAACTTTACTCCGATTTTTATTGGTGTAAAATATTGTGGCGTAACCGGAATCGGAAGTTCTAAAATACGCGCGATGATTGGTCAAAAACAGATGCATCGTATATCGATAATACCGAGTGACGCGGGAAGTTTTAAATATGTCTATAGAACAATACAAATTATAGGCATTTCTGTCGTAACTTCCGATTCCGGTTACCCCATAGCCCAATGGAGGGGGAAAGTTAGCCCAGTGGAGGGGGAAAGTTGTCTCAACTCTACTTTTAGGATCTCTAGTTCCCAACACTCAATGTTTTGAGGCCATGTTCCGCGCCTGTCTAATTCTGTCAAATTTTCAGCTTGATTTTAGCGTGAAATTTTGAAGGCACAGCAGGTCAAATTTCAATTTTTTTTTGTAGCAAATAAAAGAAAGAAATTATGAAAAAACCTCTATTACTATCCATTTTTTCGAAAAACCATCTTGATTGTGCTAAACGAGCACGACATTATTTGATTATTTCATGCTAAAAATGTCCGTCGTTTTTAGCACGAAATAATCTCGTGCTCGTTTAGCACAATCAAAGTGGTTTTTCGAAAAACTGGATAGTAACAGATGTTTGTTCACAATTTCTTTCTTTTATTTGCTACCAAAAAAATTGAAATCTGACCAAAAATTTTTGCCTTCAAAATCTCATGTTAACATAAAACTGATATATTTGTGCCTTTCCACAGATTTTGACAGTTTTTGACAGCTCGTTATCAATTTTTATTTTCAAATTCCATCGTCCTTAACCAAATATCAAATCAATTTGTGTGTGTGTTGCAGTCAGAAGAACCGTATGTTCAACAGTTCTTATTCTTGAAAATTTTTTTATACTTCATGGACACATTTGAATAAGATAATGTTCAGTTTTTATGGAAAATGTGAATATACAAATATGTTTCAGAGATGGTTCTACATTGCAGCACCGGAGCACAGTGACAAATGCAAGTTTCATGCTAACTTCGAGAACCGGAAGTACTCGTTTGCTTCGACAACCAACAAGGCTTTCAACTTCAAGCCGAGGTTCAAATCAAGCAGAAGAAACGGTTTTGGTACAAATGGCTGACGAATCGCGAAACAACAATGAAAAATGTCCTGGTCGATCGGCTCGTATTATTATTCGATACAACAATTGCTCCAATGACAAGGAGGCTGAATGCAAATTGTTCAACACTCGCGAATAAATTCTGATAATTTGAAGGTCCAAAGTAGCAATTGAATAATTGAATTTACTCGTTTGTTGTCGCTGGACTGTCAGTCTATTTTGATTCTAGAAAATTGTTTAAAGTTCAGCTCATTTCAGTTATTAAATTGAGCTTGTTTTTTTATTATCTACCTCAACATTCTAATTCATTTATTATCAAATTACATAGGATAAGTGTATATATTTTTCATCATGCTTAAGAAATAACAATAAATATAATATACATGTACTATGTTAATCAAATGTAGTATTTATTTATGAAATCCTTTGTAGTGAAAGAGCACGATGTCAATAAGAAAATTAAATTTAAGTCATGTTTTTTTGTCCAAAATCGTGATTTAAAAGAACACTATATATTTTCCGAAAGCGATTCAATTAATTGGCTTAAATAGTTTTTTATCTAAAGCTCCCTATTGATTCGGAAGTTTAGTTTCCGTCTCCCTTCAGAAATGATCCTTTTATTTTTGAAAGAGACTCTTACCTGTTTGTATGGATATTGTTTTGTAGAAATAGCCTCTGGGGCTGGTCTCTTCCTTCAGGTTCTGGTGACCAATTGAATAAGACTTTGATAATTGTTGAGTTGCATCTTGATGGTTCACAGACTCGAAAAACTTTAGGATACTAAAATATACTAGGAACCAAACAGATTCAACGGACAAAAACAGACTGACTTTTGGGGTCCAAACCCTCTGTTTATACATTCAATTTTCGGTTCTCCAAAATAGCTGCTAAGCATGGCAAGGTCCACCAGGTGTGATAACAATAGATGATTTTTATGATTTTGGAATCAAAACGTGGAAGCTGATCCGTCGATTTATAATATTAAGAAGCGTAGGTCCGCGAGTTTCCTCTGTTGCATTTGATAGTTTTGAGTCATAAAAGTGATTTTATGTTTCCGTCGTTGTCACCCTTCTTTCGAAGATCAGTATTGGAAGCGTGGGTAGACAAAAGGAGTTAAAAAGCTGAATCCACTCCCGTGGATTCAGCTTTTTAACAATAGAGTTTTCTATTTCCTATTCATCGAGTTTTCCTTAGAAAATTCGTAGAATGGAATACATTGAAAAATGTGCGTGTGATTTCAGAATTTAGCAGATGAGAAATTGTAAGTTATGTGAGATGATAAAACGAGAATTTTTAAAGAGGGAGTGTGGCCTTTCCTATAGGTTGTCCTTTGCTTGCGATTACATTTATGTTTTTAGAAAAAGATATAATAAACAATTGGTGATTTAAATGTTAATTGCCAATTAAGATATATGGATTACAATTGCTGGTCTTTTTAGGAATAGGTATGATAAAATAATAAATAATTAGTATTACGTCGCGGGATGTGACAACTGGAATATCAAATTCCAAATTTTTACAGAAAATATTTTTAACAATTCTAATTTTTAATACTTTATTTATATTCTCAAAATAATTCTCACAATAAATGAAAGCATTTTTAGATAAAAACAAAAATTTTTCAACCAAAATTACAATATTTGGCTCTTTATTAATTTAATTTCTTTATAACAATTCAAATTAAAAAACTAGGGGTGCCTTGTGAGCACATTCTCATCACACTTCGCGCGCTTGCATTCGCTTACCAATCTTCATCTCTGATATATACTTTTACTTAAATTACTTTATTTTTATTTGAAGAAAACTAATTTACTTAAGGTTCTATGATAAATTGTTCGACTAATTTAATACTATGAATATCATTAAATAGAATTTGTAAATTAAAAAAAAAATTTTTTTTGAACTTCAAAAATTATCCAAATTTTTTCATTTTTATCAAAACTGGCTGGCTAACGAACTTGATCTTTATTTTAGGGCAATAAAAGAGTATACCAAAGGCCAATCATATCGGTCAATTCTTTCGAAAGTTATCGTGCTCACAATGTAAAATCTACAGACAGACAGACAGACAGACACATTGATAAAAACATGTTTTTTGGATTCAGGGGGTCACAAAACGTCGACATTTGACAAAAAATGGGGGGGTCAAATTTTACACAAAACTAATACATTCTCTGATGAGAATGTAATACAATAATCAAATTATTTGCATTCTGGGTGTACTCTTGCGTTGATTCAAGATGATTTTCATTATATGCAAAATGTTGTTGGAGTAAATAATTATTTTTTGCAAAATCTCGATTTTCTCGTACTTATAGTAAACATATAATAATAAATAAACAAATAAAAATTCAAAAATCTATTGATATCCGCTAAAATTGCCTTCCCTTATACTTATTATTTTCTTTGACCAAATTGGGCATCCTAACCTCCACCTGTCAACGGAATTAGAAATATTTTCTCCTTTCGGGGGAAATATTTCTAAAGTCCACAAAAAATTGCTTTAAGCTTTGGGGTCTCTCTTTACCGTCCGTGCTAATGATACACACAAAATTGCTTTAAGCTTGGGGGTCTCTCTTTACCGTCCGTGATCCTGATGCACACAAATCATCGCTCCCACTTTTGCGACGCTCTATGTATCCCCCACTTTTTCGTAAGAGCCAATCCTCGATTGTAACGAGCAAATGATTGGTCGACGAGATCTCCAGCAATGCCTATAATAGTAGACACTTTAGTTCTGGTCTATAAGACCAAACTCTCCCTGGCACTCACCGTGCACGGAACTCTACCTGAAATAAAAACTTTTGAGAGTAAAACAAATTCTAATCATTTAGTTCCCTTGCCTTCTTTTTCGCATGCCCCGATCTCGGAAGGAGAACCGACCACCGGAAAAAAGCCACGTCCATGACTCTGTCCATTCCGGACGACGAAAACTTCGCCACAGAAGAAGCCATGACAGAAATTCCCGTCACCCTCGTCAACGAGAAACCCGAAGTTCTGCGGACTCTCCTCCCCGAGCCCCGAGAGTTCGTTCCCCAAATCCTCATTTGAGGTACGAACTTCTAGCACTTAGTGCTATCGGAGCCATACACCGCTTTCACCAGGGATCTCCAAAGGTTATTCTCTTAACATGGATACCTCCGTCACCTGACCTTATTTTTAACCTTGGTCTAAGAGAACCGAACTTGACTTCCAACCCTGAGGAAAAACCCCGACGTGTCCACCCGCCGAGGCTTCCCGATCCGGTTGAGCCAAGTACGATCGATCTAAGCCCTGGAAGAAACTCATGGTTAGAGACACCCCCAACAACCCCGGAAAAGTCTCATAAAGAAGGACCATCGGAATGGTGCCCCGGCGATCATTCCCTGAATAAGGGATTAACCTCTTTATTAGGAACAGAACCTAGGTACCACGACTCGGCCAGAAAGAGGAATCGAATTTTACCAAATGTCGTCTTGATTCCCCGAAGAAGACGACCTGTCATTCAGAAACGCGTGTAATTACTTAATCTCCGTGGACCATAAGATAACGTAAACCTTCCCAGAACTCTCATCGCCGTTTCTCGGTCCTTTTAAGGACCATCGTTTAAACAAACTTCTCTCCTAAAAATATCGGACCTTTTCAGGACCATCAATCCTTTAACGAACGAACTGTATTTTTAGTTAAATAACAGTAACTCTCCCTCATGCTGTTATCACTATGACCAAGTTTCTCTTTGAAATTTAGTGCACTTTAAAGGCATGTGATACTTTACCACAAGAGCAAATTAGTTATACCAATTATACATTCATAAGAATAAATATCTTTAGTAAATAACAAACCTTCGAAGGTTTATTGACTCTTAATAGCTAAAAACATTTATTACTTTAAAAAAAAAAAAAAGAAATCACAAATCGGGACAAAATTGAAATCTCCCACTGTGAGGCGTGCCGACAATTTCCGACGGTAGTGTATAATTTTAAATGCAATAGCCGAAAGTAATTTACAAATAATAATTCAGGTGCAAAAAATATTATATATTTCATATTACGTTTAACATAATAATATATTAAATAGACATTTGGTATAAAAAAATAAAATAGTATTATTTATATTCTTGAGACTCTTCGAAACTACTTCACTGGATGGAATATGTTGTTTTTAAAAGCACGCGGTGACTATACAAATATTTTTAAGATAATTTAAATACTGTAAGATTTATTCGCGGAATAATAAATTTTTTGATTTGTTTACAATTCATCCTTTTCAGCGGGCACATCAATATCTCGCACAGTTCCAACAAATAGAGGAACATTGCCTGGTTTGTAAACAATAGCAAAAATAAAAGGTCGATCAACCTTGAACACCGTAGGTTCTTCGTCAAGGCATCTGCGTAATCTCATCTGGACACCTAAAAACAGACGAATTCTTTAAACGAATATATATAGTTAAAAATATATATTATAGATCAATCCTAATCTTCTAGAGTAAAAGAAATATTCCCCTATGCATCAAAATTCTCGATGTCTTCATTTTAATCAATTAACGAAATACTTAGCAGTTATTCGGAAAAACAAATATTACTCTTCCGAAAGAGCTCTATCTCAGTCTATCCCTTGTTTGTCAAAGTCTATCTTTTTCAATCTCTTCGTTAAAATCTATGTTTTTCCTTACTTATCACTCGTTGATGGACGAAATTATAAAGATACAGGATATCCACCTCTGTCTTTTTAAATTTCTTTCTCTTTTAATGTCCCTATTTCTAACGCTGACTCTCAGTCTCCCTCTAGTCTATTCAGCTCTTTCTCTTTCAATCTCTTTGTAAGTACAATCACTAACCTATCTATTTCAACCTCTTTTTTTCTCCACCTTCTCCCTATTCCTTGCCTGCTACTTTTATCGACATTCTATTTACCTGTGCCAATATGGTTCGACTCCTTTTTTTTTAATTTGCTCTTTTCTATCTCATAGATGTATTTTATTTAGGATAAAATTAATTCCAATTAATTGCAAATAACTACTGTCTCTACATGAAATAATTCAACCAAAATGAGATAGATAATAATGAAAAAGACAGGTTCAGATAGAAATACACAGGAGTGAATTTCGATTTACAAGGAGATAGAAAGAGATAGATGGGTAGAGACGAAAGATAGAAAGGGATAGAGAATAAGAGATTAATAAAGATAGAAGCAAATTTTGATTGACAAAAAGATAGAAAGAAATATATGAGGTAAAAAGGGATAGAAAAGTGAGGATTAAAGGGGATAGGAGCGAATTTTTATTGACGTGAAGATAAAAGGTGTAGACAAGAACAAGCGAGAGATAGGAAGAAATAGAGAAGTGGGGATTGAAAGAGGTAGAAGCGAACTGTAATTGTCAAGATTCGGGGATAGACGGGCATTGAAAAACATAAAGAAGTGAAGATTGAAAGAAATAAGAGCAAACGGTGATTGACAAGGAGGTAGAAAGGGATACACGGGGACAGACAAGAGATTGAAAGTAATAGGCGTGGATGAGGAATGAAATGGAAATGCATAGGCAGGGATAGGCAAGAGGTAGAAAAGAATATAAAAAAGGAGATACAAAGAGGTAGACATAGGGTATATTTCGTACTTCAATTCAATATAGATGTAGTTATCCAGAGTTGGGTAACTGCAGCATCACAACTGATAAACTTTTCTTTTGGTGCATCAGTTACCCGGCTTTATGGGGAAGCTATCGTACGAAAACAAGATAGCATCTATACTGAATTGACGTAAGAAATCGACCCGACGTTTCGAGCGGCTGATGCTACACGAAGCTTCTTTCAGTGTGGAGATTACTATCTCTTTATTTCCAGCAGGGTATATATTTTGATCTTTTTTTGTTTAAATATTACCTGTCGCTGCTGCAGCTTCGCAGCCTTCCTCATCGACTTCAATGAAAACTTTCTGCACAACTTGGCTCACTTTCAGCGGGGTATCTGATATACCACTGAAGTCTGCATTATCTTCAAATATCTCGTCAAATCCCATCTAAGAATTAAACAACTCAAGTACAGTTGAAATTTCACGAAAAATAAAAGAAGGTAATCGTTATTAGTGTGTCAAGTGCACTTACATAAGGACTGTGCATTAAGAAAGAGGTATGCAAATCAACCAAGGTAAAAAGTCGCTATATGCGCATGTGTCACCACACATCCTTTTTTGTCTACACTCGACTCTCCAAATATCAACTAAATCCAAACCAGAGATGAGTCTAATTTTTGGTTGCGAATAGCAACCAATCTGATGCCGAGTGCCATAGCATGCGCAGTGATATCAATTAAGTGTTTATTGAAAGAGATTCTAGTTAAAATTGAGAACGGAATTTGGTTGATATTGAGAACTTGTTAATACTGGAGTCGTTAATATTGGGAGGGTCGAGTGTACTGTCTTCTACGAGACTAATAGATACCCTAGTCAGGGTCGAAGCCAGAAAAAAATTTCGGGGGGCGGGGGTTTGTTTGGTGGACCAGTAGAAAAACATCATGTTGTTTTAATAAAAGAAAACTTACTACCAGACTAGCGGTAGAAATGATTAGACCAGACGAAACACAGAATCTGATGAATAAAGGAACCAGATTCTAGTATTTAGTTTAAACACTAGTAATTTATGTAAAAATTGATTGATGAATATTATTCCGTTACTTTAATTTCTTCTGGTGTAAATCATGACCAATCTGGGCCAGAATATGCTATACCAGATTCGCCCACGAACTAACATAAGGAGTACGCACTCTATGGGTGCCCACCACATTAAAAACCCTTGATTCTCGCGAGCTACAACATATATGTATAGAGGTTAGAAAGTAGCTGTAGTCAGCTGTGTTAGAAGAGGGAGAAGTCTGTGAAAATAGGTTTTAAGCACTAGTGTGTTAAAAAGTAGATAATATTCGAATTTTTGACAGTAAGTAGCACAGAACACATTTTTAGAACTAAAAAGGTTTTAAAAATTCCAAAGAAAAAGAATTTTCGTGAATTTTTGTATTCCAAAAGGAGACATAGTACCTTTTCAAGACTCTGCTTTAAATTAAGTTTGACTCCTAGTTTGAATTTAGGTAAGAAGAGTTCCACTTTAGATCGATTTAGGTTAAGATTTGGAATTGTATTCCAATCTATCTTCTGCTCCAAGGATCGTAAATCTTCAGTATCGTTAGGTAAAATAATAGCCAGGTTGAAGTCCTCGTTCTGCAAATTTTTTATTTAAATTTTTAATGATGAGAAAGTTTTTTTTTTAATTTAATACACAATAGTAATAAATTATCATCTTAAGGTGAGAAGATAAAACTAAAAGTGTGTATCCTTAAAAAGGCTTACCTTGAACGGAATTTCTAAGTATCTCGCATTCCAGTTTTTTATGAAACCATGAGAAAAGTTTGAGCTCTTAAACATCATAGAAACCTGTTTCACTCTGCCATTTGTATTACGAAAATCCATCTTCGAAGTTAATTCAGGATCGAACTTGTTCAACCAAAAACTTTTGAAGTAAATAGCATTGAGCATCACAATGCGAGTGTCTTCGCTTATATCATCTGGATATAAAATACAAAAAACATAATATTTTTGTTTGAAACAATAAAACATCTTCACAGCACACCCTTTCAAGTAGTATAAGGAGACAAATCTAAGGCTGGGAACCCGAAATGGATTAATCGTGGGTTTTCGGCAGCCCCCTGAATCTCTGAGTTGAAAGTGTCATCAATGCTGACTGGTGCCCAGCAGAGGCGCTGACTACTGTTCATGAAGCCGAAATTTATTAAAATGCATGGAGAAAAACGTAAAAATAAAATTTTTTTGTAATAAAAACTACTTGATCAAACTTTTTTTCACCAAAAATAAATTTAGATAGTTTCTAATATTATTTAAAGTAATTAGGGAAAATGCTTGACATTGAGGCAAAAATTCGCATCCAATTCGTGGCGAGAAATTAAAATAAATACCGGTTACCTTCAATTGAAGTATTATATTAATGTTATATTGCCAATTGTTAATAATACATTTTAATTTTATACAAAATTATTTTGAATTATTAAATAATTAAGTTATATGTATATAGTTATTCAAATTCCGCCAAATGAAATTGCAATATATAAGATCAATTAAATTTTAAAAATAATAATGTAAATAATCTCATACTAAATTTTTAATGGAAATTACATTTATTTAATTCATAGTTTCTATTTCGCCGTGTATTTTCGGCCGAGTACCCGGAATAATTCGTGAAGTCTCGAAGTAAAATAATTTAACTTGAAGTTACTTCAGCGCCTCTGCTTGACGGTATGTAACATGTTTCCAATTTTTGTTTTGACGTTTCCATGGTTTCTGTCAGGACCATGGACATAGGAATAAAGGGGACTAACCCTGCCAGTGGGGGAATGAAACCGAGGGGGGTTTTCCGCCATTTTTTGTGTTTTCCAAGCAACGGCTGATGCACCAATAGCGGTAGTCGGAAGTGGTTCACATATAAAATGGCGGTCACTAAAAGCTAATAGTGGGGTGAAGGGGGCTCTCCGCCCTCAGTCAGTGATCACAGAACGTGGGATTTTTCGGCCCCCACTTTACGACCCACGAGCTCATGCTATCTTTCTCTATCAATAGGTTCGTGACTGTTGCTAGAGAGAGAAAGCATGAGCTCTTGGGACGTAGAGTGGGGGCCGAAAAATCCCACGTTCTGTGATCACTGCCCTCAGTGCTTCACTACCCCTCGCTTGTTTGAGGACCGACGACAGGGCTAGTCCCTTCTATTCCTATGTCCATGGTCATGACTCTTCGGAAACAGTAAAAGGTTCCTAGCCGTCCCGGCCTCGTCACTATCTGTCACAATTCACATACGTTTCTATTTTTAATGCATAGTGTGGCCACAGAGGCGCTGATGTACTTTTAAGTGAAATTATTCTACCTGATGACTCCACGAATTATTCAAAAAACGCCATACATTCTCAACGGCTTTAATATGTCTCCTTATACCGTAGACCTATATACGCTTATATTACTTCTTAGCATACACTGAGTCAATTCTACTATTTAATTTTATACTTTTTATGTTCAAATTCGGATCCATCAACCTCAAAAACTTGTTCTAATCAACTTACATGATATTATTCTATTATTAAAAAAAATTATAATATCATTTCGAGTCGGTCATTATTGATTATATATTTTAAGTCCAGATTTAGATTCAGTGGTATTCCATCCACATAATCAATGTAAAAGACTTCTAGCCAGGTTTTTGCAATTCTGCTATATACTTAATATACTGTGTACAGATCAGCTGCTGTAAAATTATCAATGAAAAAGTACCTGATGTCATTATGTTCTGTATCTTTTGTTTTGTTTTCTCAGCAACCCATGAATTTATTGATTTTAGTGCATTTGAGGCATCTCCAAAATCAACTTTTGAAACATCAGCTCCAAATATTTTTGTACTTTTTAATACAAAATCTGGGACCAACTGTAGTCCATCTTGAATGTAAATCGTATTAACCACGTTCAGTTCCACGTCTTTCGAACTCTGTGGAATTTCACAAAAGCTGTACTGTGCTGTATGGAACACATTTTTAAATATTTTGCGCTTTCAATGTTAAAAATTAAGATTAATTTTTTTTACTCTAAAAGCTTGTACTAATAGTATATTCGCAGATAATTGCAACTTTTTTTGTTGATTTTAATAAATAATAATTTAATCTTCAACTAGCGATATAGGTTTTGATACTTAACGCTGTGGAGCAATTCAACTTTTTTCTAAATGTTCCGAATTCTTTGTTGCAATTTTGCATTCAATTTCACAAAAATAAATTCTTTATGGATATTAAAAAAATTATTATGATAAAGTTTATAATAAAGGGAAATATTCAAGGGGTGTCGCCACGTTAGTACATAAGTATTAAAAGCGTCGCGAATCCTGAAGTTTTTATGCAATTCAACAGTTGACAGTCTAGCATAAGGTAAATATGCACCAGTAATCGTCACCTTAAACAAAGTGAAAGATTTTAAATGCTTATAATATCATGTTAAACACGATTCCGATTTTCGTAAATTATTGAAGTGATCAGAGTATAGTTAAAAAAATACAATTTGGGTTACTTAATACGATTTTTAATTTAATTTAATTTACATTCGCAATTGAAATTCAAATAATGCAACAGGAATGTTTGTTTTATCGAAAATATTACGTCGTATGACGGTAACTAAAGCAGTGAAAATTTCTGATGCATTTACCTTATATTATATTTGGTCAGCAGATAAGCAATATTCATATTATAAATTCTTTGTTAGGCTGACGTATCACAATTCTATTCTGAAAAAGAGTAAGCATACCGAGAGAAAAAATATCTAATTATAATATTAGATTAAATTGAAGGGATTGAATTCGGAGGTTAGCGCTTGGGTGCAACACCCTTAAGAAACACGTGGGGATCCATAGGGGAAAGTAGAGACAAAACACAATTTTTGATAATGATTGGTGCCGTCCAAAGGAAAAAGACGAGCCTAACATTGGATGAGACTGAAGTTTCAAACGTTTACGTCAACAAAAAGTTATTTTTTTCTAAAAACAACGAGACCTAAAATCTAATTGCTCTAAATGGTTCCATTCGATGTCAAAAGACACGCAAAACAGTTTCAATCTCCTTCCTCAATAGGATTACCCCCAAATCATCCTTTAAGTACAAAAAAAATCATAGCAATTCTCCAAACTTCAAGACCCATAATTTTATTCTTTGAAATAGTTCCATGTAATTTCCAAAGAACCCCAAAATAGTTTCATTCGCCTAACCCCCTAGGTTCACCATTTAAATCAACCCTTAAGGGACTATCTAGTTTCTCGGACGAAAAAAACAGCAAGTTTTGAAGATTAAAAAAAACAAAACTACTCCTTTAATCTTTTTAAAATTTTTGCAGTATATTGTACATGTCTTCATGTATTTATCATAAAATTTTCGTCAAAAAATATTAACTCGAAGCGGAGATACAAGGCGAAACGCAAAGGTCCTTTAAAAAAACTTGAAATACGGGTGACGGTGTCGGCCATGCCAGGTTGCTCGAAAAAAAAAAAATTTTTTTTAGTAAACTACACGAGTTTCTCTAGAGGATGGACCTCTAGCTTTTAAAAATATTAAAAATATTAAAAATTATAAAAATGGAGTAGTTTTGAAAAAAAATTTCAAATTTTGCTTTAAAAAAACGCTCGTTTTTGGTTTATAAAAGTTGTAATTTTTTATATAACAAAAAGTTGGAGGTCCATCCTCTGTAGAAACATATAATAAAGACTGCGTTAAAATTTGAAGTCGATTGGATGATTAGTTTTCAAACTACACCGTCACCCGATTTTAAAAATGCAGTTTTGAGAAAACGCATTTAAAGTTTTCAACACAGATTTGATTTGCGGTAAATTTTCCCTTCCTATTGCGCGATTTGATGACCTGTTTTGCTCTGGAGCCTTTTTTATGGTTGTATGAAGGTTTTTCACTCATTTTAAAATTTGTGTTAAAATGTTTTTTTGTTTGTTTTCTAGCCCGCAATTATCTTAGCGCTAATGAACAGTGCCGCTTTAAAGTACTCCTACTTAAAAACTATTAGAGATATTGATTTACAATTTTGGGTACTTATTGTTAGGATGATTAGCTATGAAAAAATGCAAAAAAATAATAAAATCGATTTTTTGAAAAAGAGAAACTAGTATAGCCCCTTAAGTACGAAAAAAAAAACATTAAAAATCGCCAAACTTCCAGACCAAAAATTTTATCATTTCAAATGGATTCATATAAAGTTAAAAGAAGCCAAAAATAGTTTCATCCACTTAACCGTTTAGGTTCACCCGCAAAATCAACGCTTACGGTTAGGGGTTGATTGTGAGGGTGAAGCTAGGGAGTTAGGTGGATGAAACTCTTTTGAGCTTCTTTGGATATCAAATGAAACTATTTTGCGTGTCTTTTGACATCGAATGGAACCATTTAGAGTAATCAGATTTTAGGTTTCGTCATTTATATAAAAAAATAATTTTTCATTGACGTAAACGTTTTAAACTTCAGTCTCATAACATTGGCGCGTTTTCAAATCAAATTTATAATTCTACAATAAAATTACTAATAAATTTATGAACTAACTATGAAGTTATATCAACTTTTGTGCTCATTCAATGAGCACTTTGCTTCCTCATAGAGGAAGCATTAATTAATTAATCAAAGGAATTAATATTAGGTGACCTTAATCATGTCAATACAAAGGAAAGTTTATTTTTTTTAAATCAGCCTTAAATTTTGATTATTTGAGAAGTTATAGTCAGTAGAGAAGGAAACTTATGCCAATCTTCCCTAGAGATACTTTAGAATCACAAAAACACGCACCTTTAATGAAGAAATCAGATACTTAAATCCAGAAAGCATATCTGTTTCCGGATGGTAAAGTCCAATTTTCAAATGACCCGCCGTTGCTTCTTTAGCTCCATGCGAAAGCAATGATAAAATGATATGCAAGCTGAAGGGAGAATAGGCTATGTTTTCCTCAGTTTCTGAAGTCAAGACCTGAAACATTAAAGATTTCCATGTATTTAAATTTTCCAAATTTGTTTCCCGAAATTTCTAAACAATTACTATCTTGCAGGATCAGTCACTATTTAGACGTTTTATGTCTTTTAATTATATTTTAGGTCTAGGAGTATTATTTTTAAAAATTTTTCATTTACCGTGTGGCAGAAAGAAGTTGAAAAATTTCGGATCGATAAACAAGCATCCTCGTACGTTTTTGAATCTTTTATGATTTCCATTTTAGAGTCAAAGGAAAACCCAAATCCTAACGACAGCGAGACTAACCCTGCTTGTAGTAGTACTGTAACGAAAATAAATATAACTTTTCTCTCTCTAGGGAGGGAGTAAAAAATGACGTCACAAATAAACAATGAAAAATATGTATAAGATCGTATTTTTTAATAATCGTCTTAGTTACCATAAGAACTATATGGGAAGATTTTTTTTGCACGTACAAGAAATTTTCAATTAGATACACATTTATGTTAACATCTTATAAATTACCAGTAAAATTGCCGAAAATTTTCACCCATCGGAAAGTTTAAAAAATAAATCTGAGTAACATAATTATTATACATTGGCGATAACATTTTTGTAAATTATCCCAAAATTTCCGGAAGTTTTGAAATTTTGGAAATTTGTGATAATATCTTGCAAATACCATAAAATTTACGTGAACCCAGGAAAAAAGAACAGATTAAACGACTGCTTTAGTGAATTGGATTTGTTTAAGAATGCAGATTCAATAGTCGTCATTCTGAATTGGAATGATGTATTTCAATCGGTCTCCAAAATTTAGATGGTTTTATCAGAACACTCCGATTGAACAGAAACGTTTCCATTCTTATTAGGCATTTTTCAATCAGATCGTAATTTCTAGGGTTATGTTGCCATATTTCACACCAAATTTTAAATTTGTTAAACCGTTGACCAATTAAAGAAAGCTGTGTATTGGAAAATCGGAATTCAACATAGATTCCGATTTCAAGAATATAAAAGATAAATAATTAAAGTTTGTGTTTGCAAAGTAAATAAAACTTTTAATAAAAACCTTTGATAAATTTCTAATCGGAAATTTCCTATTATTTAAGAATGCGGTTTCACGAAAGCCTCAGACCGATTCAAATTTTCTAACCGGTTTCTTGTTCCTGGGAATTTTGTTAATGAATACTAGGCAATTTTATTTATGCGGTAGGTTACTAGAAATTTTTGGAAATTAAGTGAAACTGCAGAATGTTTAGAAAATGTGTGGTATATATATATATATATATATATATATATATCTTTGGCATGATTTATGTTAAGTTACCATAAATTATTGTTAAAATTATCATAAATTAACAAAAAATTTTGAAGTTTTGAAACCGAATTTTTGGATAAAATATAGTAGGGTAGGGTGGGGCTAAAAGTGCCACATGCGATAACTCAAAGTCAAAATAGTATATTGTGCACCATGGAGACAAAGCCGATCTTTCTCGTTCGAGGATGATATTTTCAGTACGAGGCGTAGGCGACCGTGCGCGGAAGACGAAGCCGAGTTCTACATACGTTGCGCGAAACAAAAACGTCTATATCCCTAGTTACATACGATATTTTCTTAAAAAAGTGCATGAAACCACGTATTTGAGAGCGTGTAAAGTGAGCTGCACGAAGTAGTATAAGGAGACATATCCCCATATATTGAAAGTGGCCCCATTTTTGGGGGTGACAATTGTAGGCTTTTCACTAGCCCGCCGACGCGAGCTCTAGGTATGGAAAATGTAGGAACTACGATATCACGTGATCTAAACTCTTTGAGAGCACTGCTACTACGCTTCCGTGCTCAATGGGTGTACACCAGTTGCACAGTCACTGTGCTTTTTCGAGCTACTGGTTATAGCTTATAGGCTCGTTTTGCGTAGCAGCCATGACTCGAAGCGCACTGGTTACGCAAATCGTCTTTCAGTGTAGGAGTTTTTTTCCCAGGTTTTTTCACTGTTCTGGAAAAGCAACTTTCAGCTCGCTTCACACGCTCGAAAATACGTGGTTTTCGTGCAAGTGCTGAAGAAAGTATTTTTTTCGCGAGTGTATTTTTTTGGTCCTGAAATGTGATCCTACGTGCCGCCGACACAAAGTAAGTATAATTTGATGTGGAATTATGTATTCTTATAGTACATATAGTCAATTGTTCAAAATATTTTTTTTGTTTAATAAATGTTCATTGCAAATTATGGGAACGTCGCGGGACAAAAAATACCAACGTGCTTCCAGTACAGTTTCCAGTTCTAAAGACGATGAATATTTCTGTCTGACCTGTTGTGAATAAGCTTATTCTGAAAGCATTCCCCGGCGAACAATGGATCCAGTGTCACATATGCAAAAAAAATGGGCCCACGAAAAGTATGTGGCAAACCGACTGTCGACAGCATTCATCTACAATAATTGCGAAAGTGATGACGAATAAGTCTGTAGCCATGTAAATTTTTCAAATACTGATATATAATTACTTTTCAATATTAAGTATGTACCTCCTGTGCAACTTAAAATAAAAAATTACATCGTGTTTATGTTGGAATTCTAAGCCTCTACTCGATCAAATAACAGAGTGAATTTCAGGCCCTATGGAAACGATTAGAATTTATTTGTTTTTCGCGAAACTCTTGAGAACAAGTTTCTCAAGACGAATTTTTTTAGATTCACCCAGAGGATTTTATAGGTGTTTTAGATCGTTTCTAAACGCAAATACGAGTTGAAATGATAAGCTTTAACTCGATCGAATCACATGGTGAATTTTAACCACTATAAAAACGACTAGAATTTAGTATTTAATCGTTTTTCGCGATGCACTTGAGAGCAAGTTGCTCAAGACTTTTAGACAAATTCAGTTTTCCTCGTCAGTGGCCACCTAGATGTTATAAATATTTAAGTAGAACCTGTATTATAAAAAAATCTTAACTGATGCATGTTGACAAAAATATCCATATTGAACCACAACTATATTCTACCCAAAAATTGTTGAACTCAATGTTTTTTTTATAGAAAGCATCTTTCTAACGGCGATATATCAGTAGTTCTAAGGTAATTTTAAAATCTTGGAAGGACTTGAATAGTACGGAATTTACTTTTTTTATTTTGATTACTAGAATTCTATCAAACTTTACATTCGCTAAATTTACATTCGCAATAATAAATATTTCCCGCTAAAATTAGGAAGTCTATTTACATTTTATACAGATGGATATAGATTGCCTATTTTAAGTGAAAAATATTTATTATTTGAAAGTGTAAAGTTGTCGAAACTAAATTTGCTCTTATAATACATAATTACTATATGCCCTTAATTAATAACCTAAATATTAAAAAAACATTTTCTGCTAGATTACCTAGAAATGTAGTGACGTTAAACACAATCATACGACGTTGTAATGTTTGCACACTGGTTGAAACCTTATGTCATGGACAACTAAAATGCAAAAGTTCATTGTTATTTAAAAATTTATCAGAAAAAATACCTCTTTTGTCAGTAAAAAGGAATTTTGACATCTGTGAGCATGGCTCCTTCTCTCTGAAATATTGTCTGCTCCTTTCTTTTTCCTCATATCACCACTCTCCTATTTAAACAAAACTATCATTTTTTGCTAAAAAAAGATACATTAAACAACGTTCCTGCTATCCAGAAATCAATCTCGATGAAAGGACCCATCAAACAGTGCATCTTTGCAATTTTGCCATGAAATTTCTAATGCTCGAATAATAAATTAGGTGCATTTTTGAACCATCTTAGTAAATAGTCACTGTATTCATTACCCAACATTACTTTTTCAGTAAAATGATGAATTAATAACTTCTAATAAAAAAGTGAATTTTCGAAAAAAAAAAATCAAATTTTTTAAATGAAAAGTAAAAAATGACATTTTGTCCGTTACTCCAACAGCCTCAACGCATTTTTGAAACAACATGTGGTTCCAAAAATATGTATAATGTAATCTAAATTAGAAAGTAGAGTTGGATTTGCAGAAAAAAAACATTTACTGGTAAAGTTGTGGTAATACGGGACTAATACCGGTCACAAGCCATCACTACTCAAAAGTCACAACCCCTCAATAGTCACAAATTCCATTCTTAATAGTCATATATTGGCATATATGTACCAGCATCAGACATACAAATTCTGACAATATGAAAGCAATCGAAAGGTAAGATTTAAAAAGTTCGGGGCAGTTGAAAAATAATGCCCCATATCATTGATACTGAAAATACTGCCAATGTTTATAATTATATCTTCTGTCAGTGGCTTACACACTTTTCGAAACTTCCTGGACCGGTTGCGTGTGTGAGCAAGAAGTTTTTTAGAATTAAAAACTACGACTTTTAAATCTCTTCTACTGATCACTTTCCGATATTTAAACTTATTATTTTTATAATAGTTATTCAGTAAAAACGCTTTTTTTTTTGAATACTGGATTAATTTACTTGACGTCGTAGTTTTAAGAACGAAGAAAAAACGAAGAATTATATTGATGAGTTTGAGTCATGGATATAAGACAATGTAAGAATATATGGATGATATGTGCCTTTTCTCGCGGGCTATGTGCCGCAGTAAGTAAGGGGGGAAGCTTTGTATAGCGGCCATATTACATAGGAAATTTCTTGGCTTTGGATTGACTGAGATTTTAGTGAAGGCTTTTAAAATCTAACATTGTGTTTGTAAACCAACGAATTCCTCTTTGCAGCTCAGCCACATGGTGGGGGGTAGACTGTCAGAAAGGTTGGGTACAACAAATAGATTTTGAATGGAAAGCATTGCAAGTTGAAATAAAAGAATTTTTTACAGCGTAAGTAAGTGATCCATTTAATAATAAGTATATTTTATAAGTACAAAATTCATTTCCGCTTATTTTGAGTACCCATTTGTCCCTTGAAATACTTTTAATTTTTGAATATAAAATAAAATGTCACAAATTTGTAGGTTATTTGACTGTTTGATTTGTGTTGATAACTCCAAACACGGCCAAATAACCTACAAATTTATGACATTTCATTTTATATTCAAAAATTAAAAGTATTTCAAGGGACAAATGGGTACTCAAATTAAGCGGAAATGAATTTTGTACTTATAAAATATACTTATTATTAAATGGATCACTTACTTACGCTGTAAAAAATTCTTTTATTTCAACTTGCAATGCTTTCCATTCAAAATCTATTTGTTGTACCCAACCTTTTTGACAGTCTACCCCCCACCATGTGGCCTGTGACGTCACATTGCACAGCCTAATAGCAGCAGAAAACAGAAAATCATAAGAGTGAAAGAGACAGGCAGATTTTCTCTCTCTTTCACTCTAATGATTTTCTGCTTTCATAGGACGGTACCCATATAAAGCAGGTATAGTGCCATACAGGGTTGCACGGTTACGCGTAACTCGGACTTTTATATGTATAATACGTATTTTACGTCCAGAATTAGGTTATGTTTATTTTCTAAATATGAAGCGCAGTCGCCATCTTGAAAACGTAAATTACATGTAAAAAACTAGAGACGTAAATTACGTACGTAAATTACGTCAAAAACCTCATGTAATTAACTTAAGGTATATTACATGTGCAACCCTGACCAGGGTTGCACGGTTAAGGCCTGATTACACGCTTTTAGGAAAATGTTCTTCTTCTCACTCTACCATGGGACTATCCCATAAGTTTGTCTCATTCTCGCATATTTTCCGAGTGCAAAGTGGAAAATGTGCGAGAATGAGACAAACTTATGGGATAGTCACATGGTAGAATGAGAAGAAGGACATTTTCCTAAAAGCGTGTAATCAGGCCTTAAGAATAATATCTTTGCTGCTACCTGCAGTGGGATTCCGAGCTCAAAATCCGAACGGATCTCTCTTTTTAACACCGTAGGATAGAAAGAGAGGTCCGTTCGGATTCGTGTGCTCGGAATCCCACTGCTGTCTCTTCCTAGAGATCCTAAAAGTAGAGTTGAGACAACTTTACTCCGATTTTTATTGGTGCAAAATATTGTGGCGTAACCGGAATCGGAAGTTCTAAAATACGCGCGATGATTGGTCAAAAACAGATGCATCGTATATCGATAATCGCGAGTGACGCGGGAAGTTTTAAATATGTCTATAGAACAATACAAATTATAGGCATTTCTGTCGTAACTTCCGATTCCGGTTACCCCATAGCCCAATGGAGGGGGAAAGTTAGCCCAGTGGAGGGGGAAAGTTGTCTCAACTCTACTTTTAGGATCTCTATCTCTTCCTAGTGACGTGTTAGAGAGAGAGAGAGACAGGTAGGTGTCCTTTCATCTCCTTTCTCTTTCTACTAGGGAGACACACACTTCACTCAAAGGAGAGCCTATACCTTTTCACCTCTATTGTATATCTCTGCGTATAATACGTTAATAATACGTGGAGTATTATAAGTTACCAACCCTGCACTTTATGGTCATTGATAAACAAAACAAAACAATTAATTATTTTGTTTATTATAGGCTTGAAGGAAGCATATTCGAATGTATATAAGTTTACAAATATGTAATATTTGATAACATTTATGTGATAACATTAAATAAAACAATGAGACTAAGAAGGTTTATGCATCCAAGAAACAAATACAAAGACCAGCCAGATTTTAAAAAGCTTGCTGTTCTTTATCCGGAATTTCGAAATGTTGTAATTACGGTAAGACTCTTTTTTCGACTATGTAATGTTTTAAATATTTTATGTAAACAATAATGAATATTAAAGACTGTAAGTTTACACCCCTTATTAATTATACATTTTCTCAATCTCATGGAAATTTAAAAAAAAAACGAATTTTTTTTGAGGTTAAGGGTGTTGGAGCCAAGTTCTAATATAAAAATTCAATTTCTTCATTTTACTCAACAAATATTAAATTTGGAATTTTTTCCCTCTGTAAAATTAATCAATTTTGAACTAGAATAATGCGCACAAAGTGAAAAAATATCTGATTTAAATTTTTTTTAAGGAAAATGAAAATATTGAATTTTGAAATTAAATTTTGAATTCTTCATTTCACGCAAGAAGAATCGAAACTAAATATTTTTTTGCTCTGTACACAGTGTTATATTTGAAAAAAGATCAGCGCTAAAGAGCGAAAAAATATTTATTTATAACTTTCGTTGAGTAAAATGGAGAATTGAATTTTGAGTTTAACACTTGGGTCGAATGCCCTTAAGTGTCGTTCCTAAAAATTATAGTAAAATTTTAAATGTTCAGAAATATTGTTTATCTATATGTCAAATTGTATATGTTATTGTTATATTTATATGTGAAATTGTATTGCCCTTCTTTTTACATCTAAAAAAAGAAGTAATAGCTTTTTTTAGTTGTAAAATTAAAGCCGAAAAACTGACTTTTTTTAAAAAATCGATTTTAATCCGTTTTTTACATTCTCATCAGAGAAGGTATTAGATTTTTTTTCCTTCAGTTCGTGCCGCTCGTGCTCAGTTCGTCAATTTTTTTATTTTTTAAAAGAAATTTTTAGGGAATGTGCCATCGTTCCTTCGATTGATAGAGCAATAGAAATTAAAAAATTTATTTTTTAAAATTGTTATTAATTTTTTTCTGATACTCGTTTTCGACCAAAATATTCAATACTTTAGGAGTAGTTATGATTTTAGATTATTCAGCGCGGTATTTTATCCTAAAATGTAGGTCAAGATCGTTAGCTAGTCATTTTGGATAAAAATTTGAAAATTGTTGAATCCACTCTTTTTTTAGTTTACAAATTCTAGTATCCTTAAATGTTGAAAACACTTTTTTCATAACATCAAAATTGAAAATTCGACTTTCGATGCCTTTATAGCGGGTTGAAAGTAAAAAAAAACTGAACAGAAGACGTCGAAAGTCGAATTTTCAATCTTGATGTTATGAAAAATAGTATACGTGACATGGGGAGAGGCGACAATTTTCGTTATTTTTCGGAACCTATAAACAGGACATCCCTTTAATATATTTAATATATTTAATTAAATAATAAAGAAAATTATGGTTATTAACAATATTGAAAAATTGATTTGTCAATTACAAAAGATCCTCGTTTATTGGAGATAATGTGGGGGCCCATGAAAATGCCCCAAATTCTGTTTTTCATAAAATTTATTGTACATAAACTCATTTCATTTAATAAATATGTGCTATAATTTTTATTTTTTCTAATTTCAATTCCTCATAATTGTTATTTTTCCGAATTATTATTTAACATAATATTTGTTTTTCCGAATATTAATTAATTTTAATAATGATTTCGAAATTATTATTTTTCCCAATTATTATTTATATAATGTTTATTTTCCCAAATTATTATTTTGCATAATTTTTATTTTTCCGAAATGCTATTTGCCCTAATTTTCATTATTCATAATTTTTAATGTCCCTAATCACTGTTTGACATAATTTTTCATTTTCCTAATCTTAGGAAAAATATTCCTAAGATTATTCATTATTTTTATTTTTCATAATTTTTAATTTTCCTAATCGCTGTTTCTTATAATCTACATGCAACATAAATTCAATTTTTCATAATCGGATATCCGGTCAAATAGGTTAAATTACCGAATTAGTATTTTAGTTCTTCTTAGGTCATCAGGTCATAAACATAAGAACCAATTTTACAACACATGGTCTCATGATTTGTGACTTGCTTTTATAAAATGGAAATTTGTATTCTTTAGGATCTATCTGGGAAAGTTCGATTGAACTTTAAAGATGAAGAATCTTTACGTATTTTATCGAAAACTTTGCTTAAACATGACTTCGGTTTGGAAGTAGAAATACCTCCAATGAAATTGATTCCAGCAATGCCGCTCCGTCTTAACTATATATTGTGGATTGAAGACCTCCTAAATCATTTTGGGATAACCGACATGAAAGCAGTTCATGGAATAGATATAGGTTAGTAATACAGTTTATGATAATGTCCTAAATTTTAATGCACCGCACACAGTAGGACTAATTTTTGATTTATAAAGAAAAATATTAACAAAATTTTACGTCTAAAATAATTTTAAAATTCATTAAGGATAATCACCTTGTGACGCTCATTTTTTTAATTTTATAAATAAATTAAAGTCTCTGGAAATGAGGCACAAGGAACCCTAATTAAAATCAATTTAAAGAAAGAAAACAAATAATTTAACAATAAAACTCACGACAAATTTCAGAAATAAAGTTAGATATTACGGATAATTGGGCGCCAGTCCTTTCTTGGGACAAAAGATAAAATCTAAGTGAAAAATACATGGAAAGATAATACATAAAGATAAAGATAAAAAAAAAACAAAGATAGAGATAACTCCACGATTTTTTCACTAGATTAAAAATTAATAAACGATAAATGATAAATGATAAAGATAAACTAATTATTGGGGTTCACTATTAGGGAAAAACGGTTAGCTCAATTAATAATAGTAGAGTGGGGGGGTTTCTAAAATTATAAGACTCTAGATTTACAATAAATAAGTAACAATAATTTATTAAACATCAAAAATAAATAATATAAACTAAAGTTTCACATTTCGAATAATTAAAAAAATACATTATTCAATTAATTAAAAATTATAATAATAATAGATAAAAATAGGGAAAATTTAGAATATTTATATGGTAAGCAAGGGACAAACAATTTATAATAGCAAAGGGAAATTGACAAATTCAATAGAAATATTCATTTCCACAAAATTAAGTAAGTTATATGGTAAGCAAGGGGTTCGAAGTAAGATAATAAAAAGGGAATCAATAAATTCAAGGGATTATTCAATTTTATAAAATTAAGAATAGTTATATGGTAAGCAAGGAATAAATAAAGATAATTATATAGCAAGTTAGGGACATGGTACGCAAAATTTAAAGATTCAAATTCATATTTTCTGCAAAACAAATTTAACATTCAAAATTTTATACAAGGTTAAAGTTATATACGTTGGATTGGTATCTATGGTCTCAAACATTTCAAATTTTAGGTATTTCGGCACTCCAGATTATTAAAATAATTTAAAGATACATAATTAAATAAATAACATAATAAAATCACATAGAATCAATCATATATATAAAAATGCGATATAAATTTAAAATTAAATAATTAAGTAAATGTAAAGTAAAGTAAATGTAAAATTGTATAAAAAAAAATATAAGATAAAAGCGATAAAATAATCCTGGCTAAACCATTTAAGGAAAATTGAATCCTACCTTAGAATTTCGAAGAACCGTTGAAACAAATTCAAAATTAACTTAAAACTGCGTGCTTTCGCGTAGAGTTCACAAGATCAAAAAAAGGAAGAATTGAGTTCTCACGCTGTCTCGTTAACCTGGGGAAATTACAAATTAGGGGAAGGGCTGGTGCGCAAAGGCCCAATTTCTGCAACTTCGTATGGTTATGAGAAGGACAGCCGATGAGATTCGCTTCTAATTCGTCAATCCTATGTCCTTTCTTCTTCTTCTTTGACAGTTCTTATCAGCCGCTGTTGAAAGACAGAGAGGTGTGCTTACAATTCCTTATTGTAGGAAGGAACGAGATGAAAGAACCTTTCATGTTTTCAGATATTAGAGTCCAATCGGAGAACAGGAAATCCTTGATCTAAGCCATAGATGAACTTTTGGGATCCTTCAATGCTCCAGATAAACATAGAGAAAAAACATATGGCATTAAAAGCCAGAAAACATCTATTCATAGACGAATACGATGAGAGATAATGTAAATAATTGGGTGAAATTATCTATTCTTATGTAGAATTTTGTGGTAATTAACCCCGGTCAATCCTTAACAGGGATGTACCTATTATTTGGATAACCAACACCAATCCATCTGTCCATTACTGACAAAATTGATATCTTTGTCTTGGACATGAAGAGGGATGGTGGAGATAAAGATAAAGATAAGAAGGGCCGAGGAACTGTAATATTGTTGAAGAATTTTCTGAAGGTGATGCTGCGAATGACGAACTGAATCTGTGAATGGTGTGGGTGGTTGGAACGTCCATAACTTCCTTTCTCGTACCATGAAGTTCAGAAATGTACATAATAAGAATAAAAAAAAATAAAATAAAGTGCCGAATTTTGACTTTAGGCGAGAGCACTAAAGTTTTTATTTAATTGAAATTAAATTGATATCGAGCTTTTGTGAGTTGCAGAAATCTGCAACATCACAACCTGTAATCCACGTTTTGCTCGACTCTCAAAGGAATGCTGAAGAGGGATGAAGATATCCAACGAATTCTAGCTAAGCTATTTATTTTAAATGTTTCATAAAAAAGAAGAATTATTCATTAATAGCACACACTGAATTGCAAATTAAAAGCATTTAAGATACCTTGAAATACTTTAAAATCGTTCTAAATATTTTGAAATCGCTCAAGAACACAAACCTTCGCACCTAAAAGTTAAACTGATAGACTAATTGTAAGTACGTCTGCAGACAATCAAATGCAACAGAACTCAATTCCATTGACGACATAAGGAAATCACCCAAATGCATGAATATGATTGGCCCTGAAGCGGTGTGTTTAAATTGTGCGCCCTTCTTTAAATTAAAAGGTATGAATGTGATTCGCGAGTAGTAAAACCAATCAATTAATATTGTTTGATTGGTAGAGTGGGGAGCGAGGAGATTCTTGATGACAAGCGAGCCGATATCATTTAGGAAATTATTTAATTATTCATTACTCGCTTAACCATTGAGCACCTCAGGCGCCACTCTCTCGAGCTCAGAGGGATTCTGAGAGGTAAATTGTCTTTCAGTTTCTTCCGTTTATTGTATTAATATAAAATAGTGCAATTGGTTTTACTACAAGTGGTTTTGTGATTATTTGTTACAGTGTGGCGCTTATCGTTTGTCGTTTAGCTTTATTCAACAGCTTTTGCGTTGCTTAGCTTCGCAATGATCCGTTTATATTATTTGTGACGAAAGGGATAATTTCTACTCGTAATTATGCCCACTATTTATTACCGATTTCTGATGTCTTTTTATTGAGGATCGACTTCTATTTTGAATGATGGCCGATTTCTACGATATCTGCTTCTCATCCTTCGTCTAATCTACAGCGCTTGGTATCGTAGATCTTATGTGTTTCGCCTTTATTTGATTTATAATTTAATTTTGTTTTGTTGTGTATTCTGCGCCGATTGCGCTTTATTATATTTAATGCCTGATCTTATTTATATGCATATTATCTCTGAACTGTCTCGCCTATTTATATTTGAGTTCTCATTTTATTTCTAATTTTGTTTTATGCGCATTGATCTTATTCTTTTATTTAAATAATTTCGAGTATTTCGGAATATTATCGTTATTGTATGTCGATCAGTAATTTAAAATCTATTATTTGCTTGTATTTATCACAACTTGACTCATTCTTAACGATTGCTTTGTTTACTTTATTGAGGGCTTTATTTATGAATAATAATATCTTTATTGACGCTATTGAAATCACGTGTAAAACCATAAATATTATTTACAACTGCCTTTCTCAATCATCCCGATTTAAAATTTAACAGCTATTCTTAATTGCTTTATTTTGATTATCTTTCCTCATATTGAAAAATATTATTATAAATTCTATAAATTAATATAATAATTTATAATAATATAATTATTATAAATCTAAGCTGTCGAGCATACGCGAATGTACCAAAATCCCAAGATTTAGGGTTGGTTACAGCCCTTTGCACCCATTTGAGGTTTACCTATATAAACCAACACTTTTCATTATTTCAGTCAGTTTGAAATTCAACAACAAGAAGATCATCGAAACTCTAACTTCGGAGAAAGTGTAATTGGCCCATTAACAGTTAGTCATAAGTCATCATCGGATTTTTATTAAACCAAAGTACAAGTACCATCTAGTTTCCAAGTGTCTACAAAAGTACCTCTACCTTCAGTGATCTGACTCCGCTGAAAATCCATCTGCCAGGTTCGATCCACTCCCATAGGCTGAAATAGCGAATTATTATAATTATTATTTCTTGAAATTAGTTCGATGTCCCTCCTAGGTGACACACTAACTTTAACCCTGAAGGGCAACATGATGTTTAAAACATTCAGCAATTTTGTATGTATTCATATGTTTTGCTTTCAATTAATGTCAGAGAGATCAGATTATTGTCACCATCAATTTCAGAGATGAATTTATTCCTTCTCATTGTTTATTAGTTCCGTTTCCCACCTAAATGACGCTAGATCCAGTCATATATGTTCCACGAAGTGGAACGAACCTGTCCGTTTGCTGTGATTTAAAATTTGTGTTAAGAAACACAGACCTGGGACAATCGAAAAATACTTAGCCATAAAAAAATTTCCTATCAGAAAGACAAGGCTTAGACAATAACATCATCAATTAATCAAGAAAGCTAACAAATTTATTCCTACACGGAAAAAAGGTTAGGAGAACAGTCGCGCAAAGAGGAAAGTAGCAGCGCCACCACCGGTGGAGGTAGCCACTGCACCGTTTTGGTGCAGTTTTAATTTATAAAATAATATTTTATAAATACATTATTATTATTTACTTATATCATTGTAATTAACCTGTGTAAAAATAATAAAGAATTATTTTTGGTAACTCCTTTTTTTGTCACTGTGTATATTAATAATAAATTATTTAATGCAATTTGACTTTTGGAATTTTTTTTTTCAATATCAATATTTGGTTCCACTGTGTGCAGTAGCTAACTGAAAAAAATTAGCGAATTTATAAGTGTAATGAATCCAAATTTTAATCTCTAAATTCTATTTCATTTTACTAAAAAAATATTGTAGTTAGATATTTTTTCGCTCTTTAGCCGTACACATTTTTAAAATAGCATTACGAGTATGGACAGTAATTTCCGATTTTAATCAATTTTGTGTAACGTAAGATGATTAGATTTTGTGGTTGGATCTCGTAAAGATATTAAGATTAAATATTTTTTCAACCTATAGATGACACATTTTTATATCGAAGGAGTACATCTAGAAAGCGGAAAGATAAACAGTTCTAAGAATTGTTGAGTAAAATGACTAGCTTAACTTTGTGGTTAGAATTTAGTTGCAATACCCTTAATAAATTAAAAAAATAATTTCTTTAATTGAAAAATTGGAACAGGTACAGGTGCTGTTTGTATATACCCATTGCTCTTCGCAAAGTTGTACGGATGCAAAATGACTTCTTCGGAAATCGATTCAGAGAGTGTAACATCGGCAAGGGAAAATATTAACCGGAATGATATGCAAGACTTAATAAAAGGTCAGTGTTATTGTAACTTTCACCGTATAATTTTGCCAATAATATAATAACATGTATTACTGTATTTTTAGTGGTTTCTGTGCCGAAAGAAACAATTCTTGCCAAATTGGTGGTCGACCATGAAAAATACTCCTTTGTCATGTGTAACCCACCTTTTTTTAAATCCGATGACAATATGGAAAAGACACCGAAGCGACTTCCTCCTAGAAATGCTCCAACTGGAAATGAATCTGAATTAATAGTTGAAGGCGGTGAAAGAGCTTTCATTATGAGACTTATTGATGACAGTTCTTTGTTGCGGGAACAAGTACAAATTTACACTACCATGATTGGTATAAAAAGTAGTTTAATATTTTTAATCTCAGAACTGAAAAATCGAAATATTGAGAATATAACATGGACAGAATTTTGCCAAGGAAATACTAAAAGGTATGATAATATTAATATTGATATACCTAGAGAAACCTCCGTAAAACACAAGACCTCTATATAATAGAGTTGTGTTGCAATTTTAGATAAAATAATTTTTAAATAGATAAGTTTAGTGGTTTGGATGGGTGGACGCAACTTGGTAGTGACATTGAGAGACGCTTCGCTGGCTGGAAGAGCTAGGGAAGTTTGAAATAGGGGTGAGCCGAGGACATGCTGACATTGTAACTTTCTGGTACACAACACTCATCTTATAGATCCCGAAGAAGATATCATTGCCCAATTAATTACCTTACATGTTTAAGATAATTGGGGATTGTGACTCTTTGCCAAGAACACCTTAATAAGGATACTCAACTTTGGTGGAGGGGATAAGGCAGTCGTGAGCACAAAAGTGTAGTAGACGGTGGGGATAAAAGGGTATCACTGTGACATTTCACGCAGTTTGTTTTTGTTCTGCGCATTAACAGAAAATTTGACTGATCACAGATCTAATCTCAAATTTATGCTTGTTTATAAGATTTCAAGCGAATGTGAGAAATATGGTTATTTTATGTTGCATTGATTTTTGCCCGAGTAGACTTTGTAAATCTAACACTGGGGAAACGGAAAATCATGTCAAATTTTCTGTTGACGTGTAGAACAAAAACAAACTGCGTGAAAAGTCGCAGCGATACTCGTTTGTCTCCATCGTCCACTACGTTTTCTGGCTCACCCCCTCCGTTTTCAAAATAAAAAATTAGTGTAATACCAAAAGTTTACCTAGCTTAATATTTTTTTCAAAAAATATTTAAGATAACCAGAAGTTTGTCTTCTTAATTTCATCATTTCAAGCAAGGAAATTAAGTTTTTTGTTTAATAGAAAACTGTGATTCTTTCAGATGGGGTTTAGCTTGGTCATTTTTACCAAAAAATGTCTTAGATTTATCAACCGCACCCACTATAAGAATGAACCCAAAACTTACAGTGAAGAAGAAAATTGACAAGCCACCTTTTGCAATCGTTTTTCCTCCTCATGAGCAATTCAAAAAAGTGGAAGATGTAGTTGGAGCCTTGCAATCTTGTATAAGAGACTTGAATGTAAGTAAATATTTTATTTTGATTAATTCAATTTTTCTTTAATAAAAATTGATGATGGTAGAAATAAGTGTTTTAAATATGCCACATTTTCGAAAAGTAGAAAAAATTTCAAGGTATTTAATATGGGCTTTAAGTAAGTTTAAAAATATTATCAATAATTCTTGGGCATGTCAACTGATTCGCAGGGGCATATAAAACACCTCTTAAAGTTGCTGGAGCAACAGACAAAATGTCAATTTTTACACGATTTTAAGTACCGTTTGGCATATTCGAAATGACTTTTTTTCAGTTGCTCCCACAGCCTTAATAATTTTTGATGCAAAATGAAAAGATGAATTTTGAGGTTCAATATTGAATACATCGTTTTGTGTAAAAAGTTTTAAAACTACACTACAGTGTAAAAATATTTGCAATACTTGTTACGAAAAATAAAGAGATCGAATTTCGTGGTTAAAATTTGGGAGTCTCGCAATTTTTTTACTGATTTTATATTATTATGCGTTATTGAACATATAAAGAGAAAAAAATCCACTTATTTATATCAAAAGATGTATTAAAATATTTAAAATTAAATTAAAATGAAAATTATTTAGATTGATGCTAAGGATCTAAAATTAGAAGGAAAAGAAGATCCATATTGGGCCAGTGAACTCAAAGCATACGAAGACTCTTGGACCAATGCACGAAAAAGACGTCGAGAATCTTTGCAAAATGAAGGTTCTGCGAAAAAATTGTGCCTGGAAGAAAAAAACGAAAATAAAGCTGGTTCTTCTGATCAGACAACGGTTTCACAAAGTAGCGATGGTCCTCACTTTCAAAACAAAGAACCTCTCTTGGAATTTACTATGGTTGTCGATGCGATACAAACAAAGAAGGAAAGTCAGCAAGGAAGTAGTAAACAACTAAGAATTTCTATGATGTTCGAAAGAGGAACTGGTGGTAAAAATTGCCTTGAAACCCTTCGCCAGTATCTTCTGAATAAATTAAACGTTAGAGAATATTTTGAAGAACAATTTAAAAAGAACAAAAAAAGAAAGAAGGGTTGAGCGTGATCATGATTATAATCTTAAATAATATAATAATTATAATAATGTTTTCAGTTAATTGAAATAAAAATTTCTGATCGAAATATATATTTAAAATTTTTAAGTAGTACTTCATTAATTGTTTACTTGTTTCATCAGCAGTATTTAAACTTTTAAATTAATTTTCAAACGAACTCCTAATTATGCCTACAAGTAGTAATTTCTAGCATAATAACTCGCGCTTCGCGCTGGATGATGAAAGGAAAAAAAAGGTATATGATTATAGATTTTAAAAATTCTGAATTATAAATATGTTTTCATCAATCCTATACAATGAGAATTACAGAAATGCTATACGAATTGCAACTTACAAACAATATGTAATCATTTCACTGGTTTGGTGTGCATTTTCCAAGAAAAAGTATACCTGAACATTGCAAGGGGTCTTTATCACTCCATCCATTTACTCTCCTATAAAAGCTACACGAAAGTTATATCAGTGAATAAAATTCCCTTCAACTGAGGTTAGTTACGGTCGTCGTATAAGTCGGTTCTTGATAAAGTTCGCTATCTTATACGTTCAGAAAAGCATTTAAGAGTGGTTTCGATATCTGTTACGGTTTGTGTATCGCTCTATTGGTAAATAGATCCCGCATTGATAATTGATCGCGCATCTGTCACTCTAGCAAAGCAACTCTGCGAGAGGATCTTGCTGCTGTCCTCTGAATTATAGACACAACACGAAGAAATAATAAGGAGACCGAACTCCGTCTCGCCACCTGGAAATAAAAACATGACCGTAATTCAAGAACACTCTAAAGGTGAATCCACATGCCGACTCTACCTCTTGTTCCACGCGTAAATTTTTTCGGCGCGTAAAATTGGTGTCGCGTCCCCACTAACTTACCCAAGTTGTGTTGCATTCCCACCAAATAGTACCTATTTACCGCATTGTCAGTCAATTACACGGAAAAAATTTACGCGCGGGACAAGAGTTAGAGTCGGCGTGTGGATACACCTTAATAAGGACACTTAACTCCGTTGGAGGGGGTGAGTCAAAATCTGTATCACACGGTCGGGTATAGCTGCGCTATCTCACGCATTTTATTTTCGCTCTGCGCATCACAGACATACACAGACAATTTGACAAAAATTTTCCGTGTATGTCTGTCATGCGCAGAGCGAAAACAAACTGCGTGAAATGGCGCAGCTATACTCGACTATCTGACACAGATTTTGACTCACCCCCTCCAACGGGGTTAAGTGTCCTTATTAGAGTGTTCTTGCCGTAAAACTTTGCAAGAACTTTAAATGAGTGCGCATGTGCGCATTTGTATTCTTCCTATTCATGGGAAAGTGTGCGAGTGAGAAAGTTTATAAAATTGAGCTGTCTAACATTACGTCACACTCAATCTGTAACGTCGAAATCTGTAGAAAAAAAATCATCTGGGCGAGTTCAGAACATTGTTTACATAGGTGTTTGACTGAAATTAATTTTTATCGATTAAAGTAAGTGAAAAATGGTGATATCACTTTGCTTTTTAGATAAAAAAGTCATTTCTGTATTTATTGTCGGCAATTTGAGAAGAGTGTTATTTCTGCAAACATATTTCTGCAGATCTTATATTATATTTTCTCTTTATGTTAAATCTAGATTGAGATTTGATATTTGAAGGTTTTAATTCCTAATTAGTTGAAATTGACTGAATGAAATACGTAAAACAATTTTACAGTGTCAAATGTTTTTAGTGTTTTTCTTTGTTTATCAGAAACAAATAAAAGTTTATTTATATACAATTTCAAAAAGAATTATTTTTAAAAATAAGAATAGTCACATTAATTGGTACTTAATAATAAGTAGTTAATGTTTCACTTTTGCGGATCAACGTTTTTAAAATTCTCAAATTTAATTTTGGTGTCTGCATTACAAGTGAAGAACTCTTGATTACCTCATTAGCGTTCTTCAGTTCTCATGTCGTCAGTTTCACCGTCTTTATCGTCCAATTCAGCATTTTTGGATTGAGATACAATTAGTTTCGTTAGTTTGCCTCTTATCACTTTTTTCTGCTCTGGAAAATTAATTCAGAAGAATTTTACACAAATCTAATATTCAGGGCCGGCGGACCATTGTTCTGCTTGCTCACGGAGAAAGCTTTGTAGTCGTTACATTTTCAAATTTTTTAAAAATAGTTTAATTAAAGTTTCCTCAGTTGATAAATGTCTAATACGACATTCTAATCAATTGTCCGGATGTGTGTGTGTGTCGTCATTTTTTATCGTTACTATAAGTTGAAGACAGTTGTATATAAATAGATGAAATTTGTAGGGCTTATTTGCACCACCAATATCTTAAAACGTGCCAACGGATTTTTTAAAATATTGAATTTAAAAATTTTTATGTACATTTATAACTTTTGTAAAACTTATTTTTCGACTATAAGTTCTCAAATAATCTAAATTCAAAGCTTATGTAAAAGGAAAAAAGATTCCTTACGAGAGATGAATCGATTTACCTATAGGATTATTATATTTAATTAAATATTAATACTTAATAATTAATACAGTCTGTTCATCAAGAGCGTGTTCGCGATATTTTGAAAACTATTGAAGATTTTTGAACATTTTTTTTTTAATTAAAGAACGTTCAAAGGACTAATGCGCAATTACTTAATAAATGGTTCAGTCCCCATCGTTGTCGAGAATGGCCTGGCACCTTCTTGGCATGCTTCCCACTAATTTTTCGGCATAGTTGGTTGGTAAATCTAACTATAACTTCTTAATTTTTTGTGACAGCTGTTTTAGGGTGAATCCGGCAAGCTTCCTCTTCCAAACACTCCAGATATTTTCGATTGGATTTGCATCTGGGTACTGTGATGGCCAGTCCAAGGTTGTGATGTTATTTTCCGCTTTCCGAGCGGTGCAGAGACGGCTTCGATGTTTCGGGTCGTTATTCTCTTGCAAGATCCAATCGGTATTATTGGCTCCAAACATCTTTTTAGTAGACCTTAGAAGATCACGTTGATATATTTGGAGCATTTTCTGATCATTGAGGTTCTTGGTGAAGAGCTCTAAACACCCAAAATCGCGCTTAGAGAAGCATCCCCAAACATGGACCTTCACTGGGTGGTACGGTACTGTATCTTCGATTGAGCCAAACGCTGCCGAATGGTGTTGATACCAATGCATACACGGAAAGAAATCTGTTTCGAATATCGTACGGGAATATACCATGTGGAAAGAGCAGCGCGTGTGCCACACAAAGATCGCATTCACTGAACGCATCAATACCTCTGCGCTGAAAACGCACGGAGTAGTCCGTGCGAAAATAGCACGGATCCCGAGCGTTTTGAAGATTTTCGGTCTGCGCATGCTTGCGATTACCATTGACTATAGACAACAGCTTCTCACGAGTTCGTTTGATGCCTAGGTAACCACGAACATGCGCAGTCTGAAAATCTTCAAAACGCTCAGGACCCGTACTATTTTTGCACGGACTACTCCATGCGTTTTCATCACGAAAGTGTTGATACGTTCAGCGCGTCAGTGTGCATGCCCTTGTCGCATAGGACACTTTTATACTAAGATAGCACGGTTACCGACCGATGATTGCAATCTTACTTTACGATCTTCGCATCGAACAATCGCTTGCCAAAACAGTAATAGCGCCCGATGCAATACTCGCAACAGATTTCTTTCCGTGTACTCCCTTTTTGGCTAGTATAGCCTTGGCATCTCGCAATTTTAAAGTAGGGGTCCGCTTGAACAGTTGTACGATGGCTTTGTCCTCCTTACTGGTTGTTGCACGTATTTTTCCTCTTTCCGGAAGATCGTCGACAGTTCCATCGGCTTTATACCGCTCAACCTACTTCACAATGAAGGACTTTGACTTTCTCAAGTATCGGCATCATAAACGTTCAAAAATCTTCGATAGTTTTCAAAATATCGCGAACACGCTCTTGTTGAACAGACTTTATATGAGTAATAAAGTCCTAAAAATTTGTTTATCCACCACATACAACTCGAGAAAAAAATTCACAAAAAAAACTTTTTTTTTCGACGCGCCTGGGTGGTGTAACCCCTTAATGCATTTTATTTAAAAATATGCTTCGAGAAAAAATAATTATATTTATATATATATATATTTTTCATATTTAGGAAAATCGTTAATTCTTCCTCTATGAGGAAACAAATATATACTCAAAAAATGAGCACAAAATAGTATATTGTGCAATAAATGCGGAAAGTAGACAGTTCCAAACGAGTGTAAAGTTTACTGTACGAGCTAGAGGCGAATCTAAGGCGAGTTGGAGGCAAGCCGAAGACGAGCCGGAAACGAGCTGGAGGCGAGACGAAGGCGAGTAGGAAATGAGTCATAGATGAGCCGATGGCAAGTACAGTAAACTTCACAAAAGTTATGACTGCCTACTTTCTGCACCTGTTTCACACAATACTTTTTATAACAAATGCATGGAATGTTTGATTTGAGAAAAAATAAAAACGAGAACATTTTTTAACAGCATGGACGTACAGCTGATTTTAACGCAGTTACAAAAACTCGTTTTGTAACTGCGTTTTAACACGGTTATAGAATTGGTCACTGCACAACGCTATACACACCTCGAAAATCAAACATTCCGTGCATGTGTTGCAAAAAAATATAAATATAATTAAACGGAACACCCGAGATCGAATTCACAACAAGTTTCCGTTTTTCTTGCTCATTAAGGCCATGTAAGGCCACCTGATCCCTACCTTACCGACATTTTTTTGTCTACAACGCTACGTCTACATTTATTGAGATATAAAATTGAAAATTTCTGAAATTGAAGCTAAAGCACTAAGGTACGTTTATCTTGTCTTAAATATTGACATTTGTAAAAAAAAAATTTTTTGAAAAATTATTTTTTTATTTTCACTAAAATTTAAGACCAGATAAACATACCTTAGCATATTTTCTTTAATTTCAGAAATTTTCAATTTGATATCTCAATAAATGTAGACGTAGCGTTGTAGACAAAAAATGTCGATAAGGTAGGGATCGGGTAAGTCTTACATGGCCTTAAAAGCTGTAAATTTAAACAAATGAGAGAATGTGAGGCATTTGAGATTTTAAAAGACTGAATTTTTCCGTGTAGAACACAAAATAAAAGAATATAAACGTATGCTAGATTTATACTCGAAGATCTTTAACTTTGCTGCTTCAATGCTTTTTTGTTGTAAATAATAGTATTTTATAATATAATACAAGGATGAAAAAGGAGCGTTTACACGAAACAAGGTTCAATAAATTTTTTATCACGCATGCATGGAATATGCTATATTTCACATCTGTTTTCCGTACGCTGCTCCGTGATTTAGAAGAAATATCGCACGCTCCGTCGTGTTTTAGTAAGAAAAATTGCACGCTTCGCCGTGTTTTCACGAAACAAACGCACCTAACCTGAAACCTGCTGTGGGGACTCAACGCCCTCTCTTATGAGTCTAATGTACTACATTTTTCTCGACAGAAATTTTCAACTTTATCATCTTCACAATGTCAACAACAGTTTGTTTTGTGTTATGGATGCAACAGTTAAGTATAAAAAAATGACAAATAATATTGATATGATTAACCCTTTGCGTCCGGTACCTATATCCAGTTCAATGAAAATTCTCTCCTTTTAGATTTCGCTTTGATTTCCACTAATACAGTGCATAAAGTACATTGGATAAAAAAAAATGAAACGGAAGTGGGATATCGCGGATGTGCCATTTTTGGCACATTGAGTTTCAGACACATGTTACTCACTTCAAACTGAACAAAATTTAAGAAAAAAATGTTCATTTAGCTTCCCTTTAGAAGTTTCTATCGATAGATATATGAAAGAAATTTTCTTACTTACTTTTTTTCCTCATTTTTCAAAGTCACTTTCTTGTATACCTTGTAAACACGTGGCCTGTCAGAGAGGCTCCGCCACATTAATTTTTATAGGCGAACGAGGAAAACATTTCGGGACCCATGAGTCCTATAAGTGGCTATATCTAACGTGGATTGAAGATACTAACACGGAAACTTTATAATTTTATCACCAGGAAATTGTTGGGAGCTTTATAAAATGAATGTGTCAGATTTGGCACGTACGGGCCCAAAGGGTTAATATGAATATTCATATTGATTATATGTAATCATACTCAAATAAAAACGTATTTGATCTAAATATCATACTTAAATATGTGGAAATGAAGTTAATAATTTGAATAAATATCTTGATATTGATAATAATAATTATTATTATTTGCGAAAGTATGCATTTTTTTGCATTGGGGAGACATAATCCTGGACTCCCCTCAATTCTTCACCGGTAGCTGAAATTATCTTTTTGATTTGAGTGTTTTTCATTTGGGGGGGGGGTTCCGCCACCGAACCCCCCTCCCCAATGACAATATTCTGCACTCGCTTCACTCGTGCGGATAAAATACGGAGAATGCATACTCCTTGCATTCGTGATGAAAAATAGTGTGTGCAACTCGTGTGGTATAGTTGCATATTGCGCAACTTGAGCGCTCGTGGCGCCCGCGTGCGCAATATGCAACTATACCCCACTCGTTACACAATGTACTATTATAGATCTAGTCCTATAGTAGAAGATAAGAGTGAACCTTAAACAGATTTTATATAACTTTCAGTATTTAATGTAGAACAGATCTGGAATAACTACAAAAGTTCTGTAAACTTTAGATTGAAGTCCGATTTAAAAAAGTTGAATAAAATATGTAGAGAAATTCATGAAAAAATATTGAAGTTTCATAGAAATTACATTGGAGATATTCAGAGTTTGTAAACTGCTTCAATATAAGATTTATAGACTTAATTTCTAGAAAGTAAGCTGCGCAGTCATTAATGTGCGCAGGTACTCCAATATATAGTTGCGCTGAGACTCAAGTATTTGGTATACTATGACTCTTCCACATTGGAACACTACTGACCCAACATTTTCTCCGTGTAAGATTAAGTTCAGTATTTCCATTTACGCATTAAAATTTTATTTCAATAGAAAGAATTATGGTGATCTGACTTATTTTATTACCTTTTTCTTTTGGAAGAAAATTAACAATAAATTTGACCATCCTGAAAGTAGAAAAGATTGCAAATCATCAGACGAGAATTTCTGTCATTTTCCGTTCCGAGAATTTCGATCTGCTTGGCATTTTCTACAAATTTTAAAAATAACGTAAAGTTTTAAACTTTATAGATTACTTCCGAACGTATTTAAAAATATAAATAAACTCACCAATAATTGCATCTTTATTTTTAATAAGTTCTTCTTGAATCCAATGATTATGGTGATGAATAATCGTGTTCAACAACTGAATCGCATTTTCCTGAATGGTTTTTTCCAACAATAGGCTGGGAAGAAATTTTATAAATCTTTGAAATTCTTCTTCGGTGCGCAATTTATCTAAATTTTTATCGAATGTCGTCACAATATTGCTCAGGAGTAAAAAGCACTGAGATTGAAATTCCTTCCCTGATTGGCGGGAATAAGCGTTTATTACACTTTTTAGTATACCTTCCAGGGAAATTCCATTTTTGTACCAAACTCCACTCGCTTTAAGAAACAAAGTTCTCAATGTTCGCATAAAATGCGGTAAAGCCGAAGCGTCACGACGTGACCAATTTCCCAATTTATCTGCAAGTCATTAAAGATTCGTTCATTTTTATCTAAAAAAATTATTTTCATGTCTAGATCATCTATTATGCATATATAAAACTGAATATCTATGTATTCTGAATAGGTGTTCATATCCTTAAATTCTTAAAGTGCCTGTCAAGTGTTTGTCAAAATGTATTAAAATTTCCTAAAATAGCATAAAGTCTCTTGAAATTTACTTAAATGGCTTAAGACTTGAAATCTCTTAAAAACTCTAAAATCACTTAAAATCACCTCCAGGTTCTTAAACTGACTTTTAATCTCTTAAAATCCCGAAGAAGGCTGGATTTTCTGCCAGTAATATATTTAAATAATGCTTACCAGTTAAAAATTCAAGAACTCGGTTACAAAGTTCCTTATCAATTCCGTCCTTCAATTTCTTTTCTCCCTGCACAGTAGTGAACCAAATAAAGATGTGACAAATTCCCAAATTCTGCTCCAAACAACTCTGATTTGAATTCAAACTCTTCTCCAAAAAATCTCCCTGCCTCTTTTTAAATTTTGGGTTGGAAGCATTTTTCTCCTCATAAGGAAACCTCATCATCATATTTTTGATAAAAGACTCTTGGAAATTCCCCTTGAATCTTGAACTCGAAGAATCTCTGCTTGTCTTGTCCTTTAAAAAGTCTAACAATTCAATCACAGCCTGCGTAATATTCAAAATACTTTTTAAAAGAACAGCAGCTTCATTCGAAATCATCGATTCTGAATTCGCGATTTTTTCTCTCGGACAAGCTTCAATCCAACTGTCGAACATCAAAGGCAAAAGATTATCGACATATTTATCAAATTCCTCGGAACTTAAATACGTTTCAGGAACTTTGAAAGTGTCTAAATTTTTTGAATACAAAGGTGCGTAGATAATTTTTGTATCACAACACTGAATTTTTTTTGTAATTGAATTTGAGTCGAATTTTTTTTTCTTGTTGCTCTGAACGATCGAGGTAAATATTTTTTCAAGACTCGAAAGAACTTTAATTCTCCATTTGACGCTCGTATTCTTTGAATTTAAATTTGTAGAGAGTTGTCGTCCAGGTTGAGCATCTGTTCTAAGTTTTGAAATCATATCGAGAAAATTTGGGAGGATTCTTTGGTGTTTTTGAGCGAGAAGGAAATTGCAGTTTTGGATTAGAACATCGAGATAAAGGAGAGAATCTTCCTTTATGCTTGGATTGATATGAGTCATTGAACAATTAAGATAGGATAAGAGGATGTCGCCGTAAGGCTGAAGATAAACGGATGATAATGGAGAGAGAATAGAGTTCAAAACTTTTAGGGATTCTCTTCTTATGTCTCGTTCCTTGTCGAGTGAGAGGGAACAAATTCCTTTGAGGAGAGTACTTAGATGAAATTGAATAATTTCCTCAGAATGGTGTGTCATGACTTCCTTCAGTTCTTTTACTGCTTCTTGGCGAACAGTAGAATTGTAGTGTTGAAGTCTTGTTAAAAGTTGCTTAAAAAATTAAAATATGCTAAAAATAATTCTGATAAATGAAAAAAGAAATATTTTGGGTATAAGTTTAATAATTACCTTCACGTTGAGTTTTCTTCGACTTAGAATTTCCGATGTATCTTGTTGTTTCAATTGTTCTGCAATGACAATTTTTTTCGTTTTAAAGCTCGTGTTGGTCACATTTAGTCCTTTTGGCAAAGTCGTCGTTTTCTTGCTCGTCTTCAGTTTAACTTTCCCCTTTTCTGATTTCAGCAGTTTTGTGTGCTTAGTAGTTCTTCCCATTTTTTAAAAAAAATTAACGACTTTGCAAATCTCTGAAAGATAGAATATAAAATTTTTTTTAATCCATTTTGTTTCCTCATAGAGGAAGTTTTGTAGTGGTGACAATATCCAGATTCAAAAATAGGTTTTTTAAAATTATATTTCACGTGAAATGTATTTAGTATGAAGTTCTAAGAAATTGTTTGGATGTATGCGTGTGTTTCTGAATATGTGCGTCAGGTTTTTTTTTGTAATCATATAGGATTACAAAATCGATATATGGTACGTTAATAATTTTTGAAAAACTGACTTTTCAACTATAACTTTTCAAATAATGATAATTCAAAGTTGATGTAAAGGAGTTAAAAATTTCACATGTCGAACACAATTGATTTTTTTAAGAATTATATAGCTATTTTATTGAAAAGTAAAAAAGTTATGGTTATTTTAAATTAAAAAAAAAATTACAAAAGTAGGATAAGCATGGTCTGGATGCCCCACTCGGATGTGATCCATATTCCGACGGCAAGTGGCTACCACTATATGATAAATTTACCCCAAGTATCAACAAAAAATTTTTTTTTTAAGTTATAAACAAATATTCTCGGAAACGGTTTTACCGATCATGATGGTTAAATTATATGTTATAGAGGGTACTAAGAAGGTTCTGAAAAAATTCATGAACCAATTCTGTTAATAATAAGGGGATGAATAAAAAAAATAACTTTTAATAAATTTTTTTAAAGGAAGTACTTTTAGAACACCAACCATAATTTTCTTAAATCATGCTCACATTCAAGGCCCGTGGGATCTGATAAAGAAGCGATCCTTCTGAGAGACACCGACCACACCACTCATAATATTGTGAACACGAGCCCTCAGGCCCCCAAACCTTGATGTTACCAAATTCGCTCCCATGATCGACGAATAGGAGCTGTTTAGGACAAGGACTTGCTTGTCAGAGATTAGAGGGGAGGTGTCGTAAACGGTGGATCGGGAAACCAGGCCGAATTCCACATTATTATAGGCCCCATCCAGGTATGTCGGGCTCTGTATGGATGGAATTTATTTCTCTAGCTGCTGATGGGATCTCAATGGACCCAAAAATTATTGATTTAACGAAAGGCCCTGAACTGAGGCCTTCAGAACAGGAGGGCTCTGGTGAAGGGCTCTCAAATACACCGAAGCTCCAAAAAGGGGGCATATTGGAAGGCACCCTCGATGAGGTAAAAGAAGTTGAGTAGCGCGTCACAGGACTTTCAGTTAAAAGAAAGCGGTGTAAAGCTCCTGAAATTCAGGGTCTCTCTTACGCGCAGGTGATCAATAGCGACTTGACATGGATCATCTTCGCACCGGGCTACCCAGAGGTCTGCATGACTTCAGTGGAGTTAGACAGGTTGAGGTTAGAAATCTCAAAAGAGATTGACGCATTACCCCGAGAGGGGTGCGCCCCTAAGTTCAACGAAACCTTTCTCAAAGCGGGGGCCATCGTTGTACAGACGGCCGACATCTGGAGAAAGGACTGGCTTGTGGCGAGAGTTCCCAACTGCAGGCTCGTAGCGGGCCTGGAGACTAGGGTTCAAAGTTTGGAGTCGATACAGAGGTTCCTCAGGGCAAGATCCCCGGGGCACCTGAGAATCCGGCGACTGTACTGCGGCGCCTCGAGTTTCGAAACCCAACCTTGAAGACTGGCCTTTGGAAAGTCGTCAAGGAGAATAAGAGAAGGTGACCCGAGTTGTAAGGGCAAACTGGGTTCTAATTTTAGGAATCCCAGAAGGAGCTTCTATGGCTCTAAGGACCCTAGATTATAGGCCCTCTCTGGGATCGTAAAGAGCTAATTGACTCAATACGACTTCAAAAGAGGCCCTGAAGCGCCGGGGAATGCCCCGATATAGTCTCATCAATAGCTGGATCAGACATTCCATGTACACAGATCAATTTGCACCGTATCAAAGGCAAGAGCGTGTATTGCCGTCAAAGACATGGATGCAATGCTGGTGGCAAATTTATACTCGAGAGACCTTGTTAGTAAGACGAGGCTTAAGATCAGGATAGAAGAAAGGTTGGAGATTTACATAGCTTCAGCACATTTTCCAGGGGATGCTGGAACTGGACGCCCACCACCTGAAGCGTAGGTGCTAGTTCGGCATTGTCATAATATGAGGCTGGTCCCACAAAGTTTTCTAAGCTTTGCCTAAGCTTCTTAGTTTGTAGTTCGTACGTACAGTAAGTCATATATGCCTTCCTCCTAGTTAATTTTCATTTTTTCAAAGTGTTTTTTTGCGGCACGCAGTATAACTACCCCATTGAAAATTATTCGAGTTATAGTGCGTGCCATTTTGAAAAAAACGTATTACGGAAGTTCAAAAACTAAAGGTAAGAGGGAACATGGTACCTTCCGAACAGGTAGCCCCGTGAAAGACGCCCGACACACAATTCGCCCCATATTCTACAAAGTTCAAACTAAATTTTAAGCCAAAAAGAAATCGATTTTCTGAAAAATTTACACTGGTATTAAGATTATATATTTTTTCATTCTCTATCCATAATTATATTTAAAAATTTAGTAGCTACAGAGAGGGAAAAAATATCTAATTATAATATTTATGAAGTATAATGAAGAAATCGAATGTGGAAATTAGAACTTTCATCCAACGCCCTTAATAATTAATAAATTTTTTTTTTTTACTTTCTAGTTACAGCCTATTCGCATTCTCCTTTTATACAATTTTTTTTATAAATTACCTTACGAATTTTAAAACTTCAATAATACTCATTTCTGTCAAAAAAAAAAGTTTTTATTAAGGGCGTTTCACCCAAGTGTTAAGCTCAAAATCCCATTTTCCATTTTACTCAACGAACATTATAGATAAATATTTTTTCGCTCTGTAGCGCTGATCTTTTTTCATATAAAACATTGCGTACAGAACGCATCTAACTTCAAAATTGAATATTTTCATTTTACTTAAAAAAGATTTGAATAAGATATTTTTTCACTTTGAGCGCATCATTCTAGTTAAAAGATGATTAATTCTATAGAGGGAAAAAATTCCAAACTTAATATTTGTTGAGTAAAATGAAGAAATCTAATTTTTATATTAGAACTTGGCTTCAACGCCCTTAAATCATTTGAAAAACATATTTTATAATTATTTATGACTTGGAAATGTCAAGTCTGCATGATTTGAAATGAAATCAGCAAAAAATATTTTAAAAGAATATTTTTTAACTTATCATAAGCATTAAATTTTGACATTCTAATTCTAATAAAGTAAAATAAAAGAAACATACATTTGAATTTGTATCCAATCGTTCAAAATTTATGCATAATTTTATGAAATTTCACCAGAGCACTCATAAAATGTAATTATTATTGTGATTAAGACAAGAATAACATGCAACAACAATATGTATGTAAACAATAAAAACATGTGGAATATTTTAGGTTATGTTTCTATTCATGAGTTCCTAGTTCAAGCAACCATCGACATATAAAAATATGTAGGCCGAAAACACTATGAACCAGGGTTGCGAACGTAACATTCCTTAGACAATAGCAGGGTTGGCTAGTTACGTTTAACTTGAAGATTTTTACGTATATGTAAGCAGAAACTCATGAGAGTGACAGAGATAGACAGATCTGTTTGTCTCTTTCACTCTCATGAGATTCTGCTTTACGTCAACGTTTTCTGCCGAGATGGGAGTCATGGGACTGCACCCAGAAAACGCAAAGCAGAAAGCAGAAAATCATAAGAGTGAAAGAGAGAAAAAATCTGCCTGTCTTTCCAGGCTGGCGTCCGATGATTGCGTTTTGCGTTGCGTATAATGAGAGAGAAAAGAAAAATGTATACTTCTGTCTTTTTCTCTCTCATTATGACGCAACGCAAAAAGTTGCGTCATTGCGTTGCGTACCCATTTGTCCCTTGAAATAATTTTAATTTTTGAATATAAAATAAAATATCATAAACTTGTAGGTTATTTGACTGTTTGATTTGTGTTGATAACCCCAAACACGGCCAAATAACCTACAAATTTATGACATTTCATTTTATATTCAAAAATTAAAAGTATGTCAAGGGACAAATGGGTACTCAAAATAAGCGGAAATTCATTTTGTACTTATAAAATATACTTATTATTAAGTGTATCACTTACTTACGATGTAAAAAATTCTTTTATTTCAACTTGCAATGCTTTCCATTCAAAATCTATTTGTTGTACCTAACCTTTCTGACAGTCTACCCCCACCATGTGGCCTGTGACGTCACATTGCACAGCCTAATAGGCGGATTTCAATCGTCGCTTCCCTAAAGGCTTAAGGCCTGATTACACGCTTTTAGGAAAATGTTCTTCTTTTCACTCTACAATGGGACTATCCCATAAGTTTGTCTCATTCTCGCATATTTTCCGAGTGCAAAGTGGAAAATGTGCGAGAATGAGACAAACTTATGGGATAGTCACATGGTAGAGTGAGAAGAAGGACATTTTCCTAAAAGCGTGTAATCAGGCCTTTAAGGGTGTTGGATAAACGGACTTGGAAATCCGTGAAAATAGAAATTTTCGGAAATGATTCTAATGGTGCGTTTATACCTCTGTCCGACCGTGTCCGACCGACCGGTGCAAGCAGAAAGTACATAAGAGTAAAAGAGATAGAGAATGAAAAATTGGACAAAAAGAACTCTCTATCTCCTTTATTCTCATGTACTTTCTGCCTGCATCGGTCGGTCGGACAGAGGTATAAACGCACCATAAGTTCGATCCTGCGTGAGCGTATTTAATTTAGAAAAATGAAATTCCCTTTCAGCTTTGATGAGAAAATGAATATTTTGTCAGAAAATACTAATTTTCTGGAACCAATGATATTAGTACCTAGATGCGGCATAGGGATTAGTTCATGCACATACTTGTAGGTGTCTCACAAGTCGAGTTTGTGCATAGTGCATATATATACAATATATATAGATACTATTAGAACTTTCGCCAGCACATAATACCTGTAGAGGCGCTGTAAGCCGCCCTATTTTAATGGCGCCAAGTCCTAGTTTTTTGAAATTTATATCTTTAATAATCTGATTTTCTTCAAAACATCAGTGAAAATATAATTAGAACATAAAACAAAGAGTTTATTTAACTTACTGAAAATTGTTATGT